>VDFB02035619.1:114615-202576 GCA_007258455.2 Sequoia sempervirens | reverse complement strand
CACTTGATCCCAACAAAACACTTCCTAAACCATATAATGATCAATTATTTTACAACTATCATAGAGTTAACGTGAATTACACAAAAAATTGTATAGGTCTTAAACATAAGGTTCAAGACATCATTGAGAATAATATAATCAAGGTTCAAATGATAATGATAATTTATTGGGTTCACCCCCTAATAGTCATATATAATTTACATGAATTTAATTTCTTGACCATTCAAGCAATGTAGAGGCACACAATATAGATGGTATTAAAGAGAATAATGAACATAATGTTCATGATTTTTTAGGAAGTGGCGAGTCTAATGCTACATTCTTTTCTTCCAATTAACCATTGATTACATTTTTATGAGGAGATTCCACAAAATAATTACAAATTTCAAAAGTTCACCACCTATTGAGTTCCTTATTGATCCAACATTCTAATATAATTTTTACACTAAGGATATATTATTTAGCACTCATATTAGGGATTGAGAGTATGCACATTTTATGGCTTCATTGAAGATGGAAAATAGAATTTTGATTAATACCTTGGGATGCATTATTACACTTAAGAGTTAGATCTGAAGAGTTTCATATTTTATGTCATGTAAAACCATCTTCCAATAAATTTGGTGCATTACTTGGGAGAATATGGATTGAATAATGTAATGTCAATCCTTCAATTTTAGATTGATGTGTGAATTTTTTTCATGAAGGAAAATCGATAAGATTGAAAAGGCTCATTACAACTTGTAGCATCGTAAATTGTCACCCCTTGACAATTTTACACTATGTTTTTCTCCCCTTTAAGTTATTGGACCCAATTAAGCTCCTAATTTCCAAAATTATGTATTCCATAGATTATTTTAAATATTTTTTGATAATTTCCAAGCATAAAATAAATTCCCTTATTTGATACTTTGTCCCCGACACTTTAAATCCCCAAAAATAGGGCTAGGACACTGGTGCCTAGGGCACCTATGTCCCCCTATTTTGGCTCCAAATTCAAATATGTTGGTGTTGGTATTTTATTATTTGAAATTCAAATATTTAAAATTGGTTGTTAGGATTTAATTTTTTAGGAAATTAGAATAATAGCACATAAATACCTAGTTATTGCATCATTTGAACATCAAGTAAGAACAAGCATTCATTAGAAAAAAATATTGTCAAGATCATTCAAAGAGCATTCAAGAGCAAGTCAAGAGCAACTATTAGAGATTTATTGTAGAAATTCAAGATCCAACATCATGTCAAAGTTTATGTGAGTTTGTTCATGTTCATTGTTTTGTGAAGGCTAACCTTTGTTGTAGGTTTCCAAAGCATTCAAGCATTCAAGTAAATCAAGCAAGCAAGATCCAAGATTGTTGAAACTATGATGTGTATGGCTTCAATCCTTCAAGGAAGCCATTGAAGGGTGGTGAGTTGCAACACTTTATGATTTCATCATTCTTTCCTATTATTTATCCATTTATCATTGACATTGCCATTGTGGAAGTGGAAACACTAACATGGGGTTTGACCAAGGAAACCCCCTAAAATGACACAACATTTCTTCTCTTTGTGAATGTGAAAATATTAGGTATTTTGAAGATTGAAGGAAGTTTGAAGACACTTTATTCATTGTTGCATTTGAAACCCTAGGCCTTGATAACTCACGAAAACTCAATTACAAAAATATCTGACAATGATCTGACAATTTTGAGATGAGAAATGGAAGTGCAAATCTAACATCAGAGGACTGCAAAATAGATCTGAAAAATACCTAGTAGGATAGTGGCACCCTCAGAGGAAATGTCCAAAAAAATTAGGCTAAAATTTGTACCCTAAGTGCACAGTGTCCTCCCCTTTTTGTTTCTACTGTCCGATTTTCTCTTTGACATCTAGGATTTTTTGTGTTTACATCAAAACACTAATTTACATCATTAATTCAATTAGATCATTGCAATTATTAGGAAATTTCTAGATTTGGTTAAGGGCTGGTTGACTCACCTATCAATTTGTAATTCAACCTCGTACCTTGTCCAAATCCATCAATTCCTCACTCCATCTTTGCATTTCCATATTTACACACAAGATCTGCCCATACATCCATGAAATTTAGGGAAGGTGTCAAGCCCTAAGGAAAAAACCAAATGGGTTCCCCTTTCCCTACATTTCATTTTGGTGAACCCAACATGTTAACATTAAATATACCTTCTGAAATTTTCTGTAATTCACCCTATATCTAGGTTTTGCATATAATTGTTTTCCATTTCTCATTTAGGGTTTTATTTTTGCATCAGAAAAAGACACAAAAATAAAAAAATATTGCATTCATATTACCTTAAAGGTTAAAAAGGATTTTTTCAATCATCTTAGATTAGATCTACATTCAAATTGCATTCATTAGGTCATAAAATTCTAAAATTGTGCATTGCATGCATTTAGGCATCTTTCATTTAGGTAAAAAAAAGTGAAAAGTTGCATAGTTTTGTGCCAAAATTGCATCAAATCAAATTATTATTCATACATTTGCATACTTACATTTTCCATTTCCATAGTCATAAAATCAGTAAAATCTAGAAAAACACTCACTGTCAAATCTATCTTCACACAGAATTGGGAACATTAAACAGTAACAAACACACTCACACTTTAAATCTCCAATCACCCTATCTAAGACATAGGCACCTTGGGTGCCTTTGTCCTGAATTTTCTGGTTGAAAATTGAATCAACTCTTTATTTATGTATTCTCTGTTGGATTCTTTTATCTGAATTATGTTTCTACATTTCAAATTTATCATTTATTTTCAACATTGTTGCATGTTTGCATTCTTAAGTTCACAATCCTAAAATTGAGCAAAATCTGGAAAATAGTTCACTGTCAGACTTGTTTGTACATAAACACAAAAACTTAAATAGTATAATAGATAGTAAAAGTTTTAATTTTTCAAAATAATTCTTGGGACAAAGGCACCCTAAGTTCCACTGTCATGCCTTTTTGGCTCATATTTCTATCAAATATGTCCCTATGTTTCTATTGGTTTCTGGTCTTTGATTTCTATTTTTGGCTATTTTGTTGTGTTTGTTTATTAGTTTAGTGTTCATCTTGGGCACACTTAAGTATTTTGGAACTTGTATGAGTTTCACAACCTGGTGTCTTATTTCCAATACTTTAGTGAGACGTAGTTCTAGACTTATGGCATCCTGCACTGGCTTTACATCTATTGTGGATCATGAGTCTTCTAACTCTTTCATGACAAGTGTTGTCAATACTCAACCTATTTTGGACCCTATTCTTGACGCTACCATACTAATGAAAGCTTTACAAAAACCCATCTTTACAGATGTTGAGACTATGGTTGACCATGTTCCCAAAGACAAACTGAAAAAATTGGATAAAGACTTAGAGGGACTCCAAGACTATGTGAGTACTGAATCTCTAGCTGGTCTTGTGGTCTTTATGTTAGATAACATGAGGAAATTGATTAGTGATGCCTATGGATGAGAGGTTTTACATGGTCTAGCTCATATAGTTGATGCTAACATCCCTATTGTAGCTAGTTGTGCTCAAACATTGGTAAACATTCAACATTAAGGAGGAAATCAAGTCTCCCTCCCCACAACTATAACCTTTATTCCTACATACACAAATCCAACTGTTGCTTCAACAACACAAAAAAGCATTGGTATAACGCCAACAATAGCCCTTTCCACTGGAAATCCTTATGGTTTTGGATCTTCCCATGTCACATCTCAAGTTTCATCCCCACTCATAAATTTGCAACATAGTAGCCCACCAAGCACATACAAACTTCCACCATGTTCACCACATTCCCAAAACATGTCAACCAATGATTCCATCATCAACCAAATTTTTCAAAATGTAACATCACTTCAACAAAAAATCTCAACTTTGAACCAAAACCAAAATGGACAACTATCACGATATATCAAACAAAGCCCATTGTTACTTAAAATATTGAAAGTATAAATGCCACCAAATATAGAGATACCCTAATTTGACAAGTATAATGGTAAGGGAGACCCTAGCAATCATATATCGACATATACAATCAAGTGTAATGAATTCATATTTGAGGATAAGCTCTTGGCTAAACTCTTTCCTAGGTCATTGAAAGACATGGCTTTGGAATGGCTTTGTTCATTGCCGAATAATTCAATCCACTTATTTAATGAGTTATTGATGCATTCCTCAATGATTTCCAAGTAAACATTGATCCTATGATTAACATAACTAATTTAATGTGATGCAAACAAAAGAGATGTGAAAAGGTCACATATTTCATAAGCCGCTATTAGTTGCTTTTATCACAAATCAACCTTACTCTTCCTGATGTAGATGTCCAAAGAACTTATTCATTGAAAACTTGCAATTTGACATAAGGGAAAAAATATTACTAATGAAATTTCCATCCTTCATATATTTGTGTATGACTCTTTGTGATTATAAAAATTTGATTAGTCAGTATGAAGAGGCATATTTATTGACTCATACTGATAAATCTGAATCCGTACCTCAAAAAAACTATTAACCACTCAAGAAGCAAAACAAAAAATTTATCAAGTTTCATACACCTCAAACAACCAACCACATTGACCTCAAGTTGCTACCATAAGTCCAACTCCATACCAATTTAGACCAAATTATAGGAAATTCACACAGTTACCTAACACTCTCCATTCAATCATGTTACAAATTTTGAGTAAGAACCTAATCTAATTATCTCGTATTAAACCTATGGACACAACCAAACCTTTACCTCTAAACTTCAATCCAAATGCCTTTTGTCAATATCATCACACAAGTGGACATGATACAAAACAATGCATGTGTCTTAAACATCAAGTTCAAGACCTCATTTATTCTAATCACACCCAGTTGGGTGGTGTTAATGATAAAGGGAATTAGTTTGTTGCCACGCCCAACCAAAACTTGCAAATTTTTACCAATCCTATGCCAAACCCTTCATCCAACTTTGTGCAAGCTTGTGATGTTAAGAATGATGAGATGCATGTTGATATGAGTGATGACATGAATGATGATAGCATTAAAGAGAAGGAATTAGATAGTATTATTGCTTTAATAGATGTTCAACCTTGCAAGGGCCAAACCACTGTGTTACCCAACATCAATTTCACTAATAATGATGCACTTAGACATGCACCTGATGGTACTCTCTACATTGCCAATCGTATCAATAAAAAAACTGTGCAAGGAATACTCATTGATCCCATGTGTGTAGAGAATGTGATCATTGAGGAATTATTTTTTGAGCAAGAGATTTATCAATATTCTTATGAATAATTGAAATCATGGATGAAAAATCATGATGATTTTACTTGCCCTACGATAGGTTCAATCACTCTTCCTTTTAAAGTTGGACCAAAACAATTAGATGTCTCATTCTCCATCATCTTGATATCTGACCAATTTTGTGTGAAGCTAGGCTACCCATGGCTATGCTCCATGAATGTCCTCCCATCAGTTATTCACAAGTGCATAAAGTTCCCCTTTGAAAATGATATATTTATAGTGCACCATAGTGGGTTTAATCCTTTATCTTCTCATGGGAATTTTTCATCGGTTTTCTTTTGGCCTCAACCTATGGAACCTATAAAGCCTCGTGAAGATTTATTTTTCAAGTCATATCAAAAGTTTAAGACAAAATGCATAACAGAGTAATCTATTAGCTATATTCCTAAGAATGATAGGTCCGGGGTTGTTCCTTCTCCCCTGTGTGTTATGGATGAGCCTATGCCCCAAGCCAAGACCCTTCCAAGTAACCAAGGAAAGTATTTTGTAGTTCTTCCACACATATCCTCTAAAATACAAAGAGACAATCAAATGATTCCTTTTGTTCCTCCAAAGATAAAACAAGTGTATAAACCTAAAGAGACAATGGTTTCCTAACCCCCAATGGTTCCTTCAATTCCTCCTTTAAGGGAAGAAAAGAAACCAATGGTTGAAAAACTTGCTCCTACCCCATCAAAAATTGAAAATCATGCAAGAAGAAACCAGAATGCTAAAGAGCGTAGGCATAGACATCGTGTTATTGCTCACCAATTGGAAGAACAACACAAAGCAGTGCATGATAATTGAACACATATGGAGACAACTCAAGAAGAAATACAACTTTCACCAAAATAAGATATGGAACCAAAACAAGAAGTGAAATAAGAAGATTCAACTGCTATTTTCATAAAACCTCCCATTGTCATTAATTTAGATGAAGAAGATGAAATTGCTAAAATTGACGAGGAGGTGCATAATGAGCTTATTGTTTTATTTTCAAAGCAAATTAGTGTAGATGGGGGCAACTGTGATGATCCTTCTAATGAGAGTGACCCACTATGTGTTGCGCCTAGAGATGCTCCTAGTAGGACACTTGTTGTAGTCCCCTTGGCTAGTTATCCACTTTCCATATATGATGATCAAGATTGGGATGCAAACAAACCACTTTAGGTTGGATCGCATGTGCAATACTCCTTCATATTTGTTTCATGTGTTCTTTGTGTTTTCTTGTGTGTGACTTGATCTCCTGTGTTATGCTGCTTGGCATGTATGTATATTTGTGAGTTTCCTTTGGATGACCCTTGTTGCTCTGTTGGCACAAGGATACAAAGGAAATGAATCTATCATGACATTCTTCTATTTGTATCTTCATTCTTCTACATGTCACAAACTTTATCTTTTATTTTTGTCTTGTGTTTTCCTTTTGGGGATGATGCAAGGCATTGAGACATTTAGGTCTCTTCCATTTTGACCAAAAAATTGTTTGTCTTCTCTCTCTCTACATGTCATTCCTCCATTGTGTTCATTGTTCCACGAGTATTTGGGGAATGATGTGAGTTCCAATCTTTATTATATCACTATAGCAAAGACGTATACTGACCTCAGATCCATGGATCCCTACGATGTACATTTTTTGTCTTGTTTTTTGCATAGAGTTTGGGGGAAACCCCTTGATGTAGCTTTATTTGGAGACATATCATCGGTATAGGGATTTCCAAGTAAGCTCTTGTGATATTTTTTTATATGGAATTTATTATTTTCTACTTTAAAGTAATTGCACACAGCATGGTGTTTTGCAATTTCTTTAAAGTGGGGGCATACATTGGCATTTTTACTTCACTTTGTTCATATGCATTATACTTAGTGTGCATTGACATTGACATTGACATTTTCTTGGCTTCACTTTGTTCACAGGCATTGAACTTAATGTTGTGTTGGCATAACATTTTGACCATTTTTGTAGTACCTTATCAAAGTTATCAGGGAGTATAACTCTGGGTATGGTTTTCATGGGCACACACATAGTGAAAAATGGTCCTCACTAGACCTAGTTTGTTTCTCATTTTTCTACCTTGTCCTAGGGGCTCACCTACTAAAAAATTGTCCTCACTAGCTTGTGTGCCTTCCTATTTGTGATTCACCTATAAAATATCAAAATTTTCTACGGTGTGAGTCATGAACACCTTTTGTATGGGTCCTATCATAATATAACTTGTTATCCCATACCCTCCTTTTTGCATTTCAATTTGACATTGTATGTTTATGTATGTTGTTTTGTTGCATATCATACATGTGTGTTCCTCTGTGCCTATGTTGGTTTGCTATGGGATCTTGGATTCTGGGGGCTTGATCACCTCCCTTGATCCTTAGTGATCCCACATCTTTAAAATTCATATATTTGAACCCCTCTTGACATATATTTCACTACTTTAGTGTGAGTTTGAGCGTAAGTTCATACTCTTACTAAAGTGGGGGCTAAATGTAGCATCATAAATTGTCACCCTTGATAATTTCACACTATTTTTTTCTCCCCTTTAACTTATTGGACCTAATTAATCTCCTAATTTTCAAAATTATGTATTCCACAACTTATTTTAAATGTTTTCCAATAATTTTCAAGCATAAAACAAATGCTCTCATTAATACTTTGTCCTCGACACTTTAAACCTCCAAAAGTAGGGTTGGGACACTGGCGTCTAGGGTGCATATGTCCCCCTATTTTGGATACAAATTCAAATATGTCGGTGTCAAAATTTTATTATTTGAAATTCAAATATTTAAAGTCGGTTGTTAGGATTTAATTTTTGATAAATTAGAATAATATCATATATATACCTAGTTATTACAGCATTTGAACATTAAGTAAGAACAAGCATTCATGAGAAAAAAATATTGTCAAGATCATTCAAAGAGCATTCAAGAGAAAGTCAAGAGCATCCATTAGAGATTTATTGCAATAATTCAAGATCCAACACCATGTCAAAGTTTAAGTGAGTTTGTTCATGTTCATTGTTTTGTGAAGTTTAATATTTGTTGTAGGTCTCCAAAGAATTCAAGAATTCAAGCAAATCAAGCAAGCAAGATCCAATATCCTTGAAGTGATGTGTATGACTTTAGTCCTTTGAGGAAGATATTGAAGGGTGGTGAGTTGTAGCACTGTGATTTCATCATTCCTTCCTATTATTTATCCATTTATCATTGACATTGCCATTGTGGAAGTGGAAACACTAACATGGGGTTTGACCAAGGAAAGACCCTAAAATGGTACAACATTTCTTATCTTTGTGAATGTGTAGATCTCAAGTATTTTGAAGATGAAATGAAGTTTGAATATACTTTATTCATTGTTGCATTTGAAACCCTAGGCCTTGACAACTCATGAAACTTCAATTATAGAAATATCTGAAAACGATTTGAGAAGTTTGCAAATGAGAAACAAAAGTGTAGATCTGACTCATAGGACTGCAAAAATAGATTTGAAAAATACCTATTAGGATAGTGGCACTCTCGAAGGAAAAGTCCTAATAAATTAGGTTGAAATTTGTACCACATGTGCATAGTGTCCTCCCCTTTCTATTTCTGCTATCCAAATTTCTCTATGACATCTGGGATTTTTTGTATTTGCATTAGAACACTAATTTGCATCATTAAGTTAATTAGATCATTGCATTTCATTATTAGGACATTTCCAGATTTGGTTAAGGGTTGGTTGACTCACCTATCATGTTGTAAGCCAACCTCATACCTTGTCCAAATCCATCAATCCCTCACTCCATCTTTGCATTCCCATCTTTACACACAAGATCCACCCCATACATCCATGAAAATTGGGGAAGGTGTCAACCCTAAGATAAAAACCAAATGGGTTCCCCTTTTCCTAAATTTCACAAACCAATATCTATTGCCAATAATTTCACATTGGACACATTTGTGCAATGACCATGAGATGTATCTTATGTTATACAAGATAATTTACAAGATTTGTATAAAATACATTTGGAAGGTTGGAAATATTTAAAAGAGATTAGGTAAAGATTATCCAAAGCCAAAATAGTCTCAATTTGCAAAAATATAGGTTAATTTTCACAAAGGTCTTAACATGCTCATACCCTCTAATGGTCCATGTGAGAAAGAAATTACCTGTGTACTAAAGAAAAACACTAGGGAAGAATTATGGATCATGAAATGAATTGTGAATAAATAAACTAGAAACAACAAGAAACCCAATCACAATCAAATCAAATCACTCAACAAAGCATAAACAAATTGCATAAACATGAATTGAACCTGCAATAATAACAACATACACCTTGCTTAGATTCATTTCTCTTCAATTGTACCTTGAAGAATGGTAGTGTAGTTGCTCTCAAAATTCTACACAAAGGACTTAGAATAATAATGATCATAAAAATGTAAATATTTTTGGAGGGATCAATGAGATGGATGAAGGTTATATTTATAGATTTTTCTTGTTATCAATCAACGGTTGAGATTGAATAGATAGATCAATGTATGATAATGCTCGAGAGGAATTAATTAACAGACGAGGAGTTAACTGATTGCATGATTTGAGTGAACTAATTGTAAGGAGTAGTGAAGTGAAATTGACTAATTATAGAAGCAAGAGTGACTGTAAGTTAGACTAAATAGATTAGATATAAGGCTAATTTGATTGAAGAGTGAACTAGAAGTGAGTGTGAGTTAACTAATGAGGTGGAAAGTGTATGAAGAATTACTAAAATAATTAAATAAAAAAACTATTTAATTCATGCATGCACATGGGAAAAATAAATAAAATAATGATTTTGTTTATCTTTAGAAGAAAATAATTTATGGAGGAATAATTAGTTCATTAAATAATTTGAAATAGATTAGTTTATTAAGTCTTTGGTGATTAGAAGAGAGAGGATGGCATGCCTAGACTATGCGGGCTAGGGGAGACCCTAGTCATAGTTTTTTTTTTTGTACATGTGTAGGGTAGGTGTTTATGAGCAATGTGGAGAGTGTTTTCTAGGGTTGGGTGTGGCACAAACTAGTGGGGAGGTTGTGTTTCATTCGTTGTGGGATATGTTCATTTTTATTGGCTATGTGCAGGTCTTTGTTTTGGTTTTTTCCTACCTTTTTGGTGTTTCTTCTTGCATTGTTTTCTCTAGAGGCATGGATCATGCAAATCCATCTTCCTATTTGCATGCAAAGGCTATGGGGCATCATAGCAGTACTTCAGTTGGTGAAGAATCTTCATTGGAGAAAGGTTTCCCTAGGATCAAGAAAGTGAATGGCTACTTGGAGAGATTCCATGAGCACCATATTTTGGTGATTCAGTTAAAATCCATCTCGAAGGATATTGCTTACCTGAGTAGTCATCCTCTTATTTGTAAATTCATGGGGATCTATCTTTCTTTACCAATTTTAGAAATTTGGACTTGGAGGGTTTGGAACCTTGAAGGTGATATGGAGATAAAGATGGCTGCCAACAATTATTTTTTAGTTGTGTTTACGTGCATGGTGGACAAAAATAGGGCTTTTGAAGGTGGACCTTATTTTTACAATAAGGTTGGGCTCTTTATGAAACCATGGCATGTGGAATTCAATTCGATTGAGTAGCTTCCTACAAGGGTCCCTGGCTGGGTTTGTCTTCCATGACTTTCATTGGAGTTTTGGAGAAGTGACATTCTACATATGATTGCTCTTCTTCTTGACAAACCAGTTGGTTCGACTCAACAAAATTTGGATCAAAAGGTAATAGATAATCCTATATTTGTTTTGAAATTGACTTAAATAACCCTCTACCAGACTGTGTGGAAATATCCTTGGATCTGATTCGTGGCTTCAACAACTAGACTATGAAACCCTACCTTTCAGGTGTCGTTTCTATCATGAGTATGGGCATTTGTAAAGGAAATTTCCTTGATTTAATCAAGGAACCAATGCAGTTAATGCTACCTCCAGCTTTATTCCTAAGAAGGATAAAGGGAAGGATCCTATGGGTAAAGGGGAAGATGACAAGGAGGGTTTCATCTGAGTTAAGCCTCACAATAGGGAGAGAGGTTAAAAGAGAACCCTAAAGGACATATAATATGATGGAGCCTTTAATTGGTTTGATGTTTTGGAGAACTTAGTTTAGGAGGAGGGTGTTGATGATGATTTTACTTGCAGCAATAGGGCAAATAAATTCTTCATAGATAAACCGCAAAGCCCTATCCTTCTTGAAAAATATGGAACAAAGACAATCTAAAAGGGGAATCTGCTTTAACAGGAAAATATTGACTCAGTTCAATCCCAAGTCTCTGGTAATCAGGTCTTGATTGTACTAGGTTCGATCTCAGGCATAATGTGATATTGTTGTTAATCTCAAAAGGAATATGATTGTTTGAAATCATATATATCAGACACTGAGTTTTCAATTAGCACTTAAGAACAAATATCACAAAATTGAAAGATTTGAAATAATATTTCATGAACATCACAATTTATTTGCTATCACTTAAGTAGATTTAGCATCAAGCATTTAGCAATTTCATAGAAAAATGAAATATTTTCAATAAATTTCCATCCATTCACTTATTTTTGGAACATTTTCAAGAAATTTAAACATCTATTCTAAAATGAAGCATAAAAATGCTAAAAATTAAAATTTTCTCTCGGTTATTCTCTACGCATGCCCTAAAGAATTAACTAAAGCAGAGCAAGCCTCTTTATACTTCACCAGATTGCTTCACAACTACATATAAAATGGTGCAGGCTTTTAAAGAGAGGGGTTTTAGTTTGGACACCGAGTAGGTTTTGCATGCACCCTTAAACGGTGCAACACATAGTCTTGTTTGACTGAACTAACAAAACCAACTACAAAAGATTCATGATATAGGTAGCTATCTAATTGGATTTGATATTAATCAATGTCTACATGCATACAAAGTTTTACATCAGAATGATTCAAAAAATAGGAAAAAAAAACAAAACTTAAAGAAGTTTTGGCTCTTCCGACATCCAAAAATTCTTAACTTAACTTAAAAAGAAAGATCCTCTGGCCTTTATAGAGCACAAGGCACATATAGGATAAGACAAATACATGAGAGGAAATCCAAGGGACAAATTATATCAGGGCACGTGGAATGTAGTGATTGGTAAGAGAATTGCAATCGAAGTCAACGAAGGTCAACTCCAATTGCACATTGAATCTCTTTGGGTTTTAATCTTTAATCATTAGGGTTCCTTCTTGGAACCAAACAAATCCACTCAAACAAAATGTAGGAACTTCCCACAAATCCAGAATGATCAGGTGGAACTTTCACCCCTACACTTTAGGTTCTTCCTCAATTTGAACATTCTAGAAATGAGTCACCCCCAAAATAGGTACACTTCTTTTTGCTGCATGCTTGAACTCTAGAGTCCTAAGATCCCAGTATCCGACACATCTTTGCAACGAACTCTATTCCAGCATGAGATTTTAAAGTGCATCATTGAACCTGGCAACATAATCAGATTTGTTCGCAAATATGATTTTCCTGACTATCCATACCCAAACTTTGCATCACAATTTGCATCTCTTGCAATCAAAAATTCCACACATTAAATCCCTTAAAAAAATCATTTATAAACATCTCATGTAAATAAAACCATTATTCAAATGTTAGTACATAAATCTCATAAATAACACACTTTCTAGCATATCATAAATCCTTGCATAATCATCTTCTACATATACCGGATTACCAGACTATCAAAATCATTAGTTAACCTTAAGATTTTTTAAAAGAAATTTCATTTCACATCGTTTCCCGGGTACCCGGTATTTAGCTTTACCCATGAACTTTCTCTAGACTTCGGTTTTACCGAAACTTCCCTTTTACCGGATTCCAAATATAAGAGCAAAACACTCTGCTCATATTTGAACCACCTTTTTCCTTTCAAATGCTTTTGGTTCCCAATATCTAGTACCTGAAACACTTACATTACAAAATACTCTTTGATTAAAGATTTCTCTTTACTTTTCACTTCCAGTGATCTTTTCAACTTGCTAGCTCCTGCCATAAGAGTTATTATTTTTTATCACTTGGGTCCCCAAGTCTTACAGTCTTGGGTCATGTTGTGAGAACACACAACAACTTGCAACCAATAAAACCAAATTTAAACCAAACTTGAAATTAAATCAGCAATTGTAAATTATAATTTATACATATTTTAAAACAAAAAATTTCACCTTCACCTAGATTCTGGCATTAAAAGGTAAAACTCCACCAGAAACATCCGCGTGTGCTCTAATTAATTCCAGTTTTTGGAACTTAGTGAAAAGAATCAATTCATTGACATTGAACTACATAATATGGTAATCCTCCAAAGCCAACCGGGGATAGAGCCTTGTTACCAGTCAAGCATCCATAGCCTCGACAAGGTTATCTCCATAATTCCCCCCAAACATAGCTCTATTGCTAGCTAGGCGTCTATAGCCCTGGTTAATAATAACTCATTTTTTAACTTTTGATATTTCAATGATAGCTCATTTTTCAACTTGTAGGCAATGAAGCCCGCTATTAGGTTGGGAATTATGGTGGTAGCGAAGGTTACCTTTTGATTTTTCATTCAATGTAAATCCCTTCATCAATTCACCATTTCCCAAAAATTCATTTAATAATTCCCTGTTGGTGTGTATCTCCAGCTAAATTTTACTACTTTATGCTAAATCCTAGCTAACCACGACTCGCTATGTGTTAAAAAATATGCATAAATTAAAATTTAGCAATGAAAAATTTAATCACCAAATTTAAATCTAAATTTAGAAATATTAGTTACCACCCTTCCAATTAAATTTTATGGAAACTGCTAAATATTTGGCTAGCACTCCCAATTTGACGGTGTTGCACCTCATTAATGGATCAAAAATGTCATGATTACATTGAAACATGATCACATTATTCTGCATTAAATTCACACGCCTTATTTCACACGTATTATTTCTTTCAACTTACCTAGGTGATGATGTGTACTACCTTACTGGCTTCATTTTCCTTTCTACTCTGCACACATAAACATCTCCATAATTAATACGACTCAAGAAAAATATATGAAATGACCACCCTTTACTTCGAAATCTTCAACTTGCTTGATTCACAATCTTCGTACTGCTCAAATTTGAAGCAATTTATCACCAACTATGTGCAAAGAATTAATTTGATTTAACATTCCACTCTGAAGATAATTGTCCAATTGCTACCTTGCTTACAGTTTCCAAAACTTCACTCGAGGCAACTATGTACTGCAACTTCATCACGACTTTCTATAAATTCTACATTTCTTCTTGAATTCTTCACTCTTTTTCGTAGCTTTCTTCTCTTGTTCTGCATTTTTGCTTTATTTATTGTCTCTTGCTTCTAGGCCATGAAAACTCCAATTTGCTTAAGCTTCTCTCACTGCCAGAATGTTTTCGTAGGAAGTATCACACCGCAAAGGCTTGAAAAAGGTTTTTGATTCGGAATTCCAGTTTCACTATACCAAATTTGTGCTTAGTTCTTGGAGAAAAGTATGTGTAATCCAACAACTACTTTTGCTTTTACTTCGATGTGGCTTCTCATTTTGTAACATCACTTTTGGATATTGGGCTACTTGTTGAAGATGTTTGCTCGACTACCAATTTGATAGTAAGGCCTGGATATTTGGAGAATCTAGATACTATTTTTTCTGTTGCACACCCGACCATCAGAATCCCTTCCATGGATGATATCCCTCAGTTCCTAGAACATGGGGAAGTGGTTCCACTCTGACCTTTCCTCAATGACCTCCATATTCGCAACTTTGAAGTTCACATGGAACTTGCTTACATAGGCTATTTTTCCCTGATAGATGAGGCATCCCATATCGACTGAATGGCTACTACTACCTGCAGCTTGACTCACTCTTTTTGGCTTTTTGATCTTTTTTAAGAAATAATTTTGATACTCCATGTATATACGTGATATACACATAATATATATAGCTTTTAGTACATCTTAAAGTGTGTCTAACTATGTATGGTTTTATCATTTTGCATTTCACAGTTCAATTTTACAAATGTTTGAATTAAATCTCATGCATAAGATGAGTTAAGCAAAATTTACTAATGCAGAGGCCAAACAAAAAAGAAAAGAAAAGAAAAGAAAAGAAAAGTAAACAAAACACAACAAACCCTAAAAAAAGCAAACTAACCCTAACTAGCCAAAATTCTAATCTAACAAGTGATTAACCTTAACAAAACAAATTATTTTAATTTCTATGTCTATTTCAATTGTTGTTTTGGTATGAATTACAACAGGTTTATCTTTAAATTCATTCAGAAAAATTTCAGTAACTCTATTGTAACGATGAATTATTTTAAATTTTTTGTATTTAATAATTATAAATTCAAAGGTGTACTTACCAATGACTTGGCTCACACTTCGTCTGATGTGACCATACTCTACCTTCTTCCAGCCTTGGTTCATTTCCATGAATGGTTGAGTCCATTTCTCAACTTTCTCCTCCAAAAATATTCATATCTTCGATCTTGCCTTCACTTTGCACTTTGTTAGACCAAGATATATCACAATTTATATTGTTATCATAGAGAGAAAAAGTGAAAATTTTGATACTCTGTATCTTGCATAAAATCAGGGAAATTTCCTTTTTTAACTTGGAGCAAAATACACACGTCTCCCACTCGATTTTCTAGCTCCTTTTCTTCATTTGTATTTTCCATGTATAAGGAGAATGATGACTCATTAATACCATTTTCTTGTTTCTAATTTGATGTCTCTGTATCTTGACATTCTCGCCTATTTTCCTACAAAATGTTAGGATTTTCTTTGAAATAATTACAGTTTTCAAACTATCTTGATGTATCTATTAAATTTTTAATGTTTCCAATTCCACTAGGGTTAAACGTTTTTCTTGCTAACGGTTCTTTTCTTCTAGCAGTTAGAACTTCTTCTATTAATAGAATCAATTTACACATGGCCAAGCTTACCCTAGTTAAAAAAAATTCAAACTCTAATTCACCGTGATCAGTTGTATCATGAATTCTACACTCGATGACTCTATCAAAGGTGAAGAAACTCAAAGGATGTAATCTCTGGTTAAATTTTTTCCAAAGTTTCTCGACTTCCATACTAAAAAATGAGCTTGCACTCAATTTCAATTTATAAGCTTCCTTCCAAAACTCAGAACTAATATAAAATTCAAAGATAGGCCCCAATATTCAAAGATAGCCCTCCTTCTAGCGCTAGTTCCTGTTGACGACAATTTTACTCGCAGTAACATGGCGAATAAATTCTTCACAAATAAACTACAAAGAGCCTATCCTTCTTGAAAGATATGAAACAAAGACAATCTAAAAGGGGAATCTGCTTTAACAAGAAAAGATTGACTCAGTTTAATCCCAAGTCTTCGGTAATCAGGTCTTGATTGTACTAGGTTTGCTCTAAGGTATAATGTGATATTGTTGTTAATCTTAAAGGGAATATGATTGGTTGAAAGCATATATATCAGACATTGAGTTTTCAATTGGAACTTAAGAACAAATATCATGAAATTGAAAGATTTGAAATAATATTTCATGAACATCACAATTTATTTGCTATCACTTAAGTAGATTTAGCATTAAGCATTCAACAATTTCATAGAAAAATGAGATATTTTCAATAAATTTCCATCCATTCACTTATTTTTGGAACATTTTCAAGAAATTTAAACATCTATTCTAAAATGAAGCATAAAAATACTAAAAATTAAAAATTTCTCTTGTTTATTCTCCATGCATGCCCCAAAGAATTAACTAAAATAGAGCAAACCGCTTTACACTTCACCAGATTGCTTCACAACTACATATAAAATGGTGTGATCTTTTAAAGAGAGGGGTTTTAGTTTTGACACCAAGTAGGTTCTACAAGCACCCTTAAATGATGTAGCACACAGTCTTGTTCAACTGAACTAATAAAACTAGCTACAAAAGATTCATGAGATAGGTAGCTATCTAATTGGCTCTGATATTAATCAATGTCTACGTGCATACAAATTTTTACACCAGAATGATTTAGAAAATAGGAAAAAAGAACAAAACTTATAGAAGTTTTGGCTCTTCCTACATCCACAAATTTTGAACTTAACTTAAAAGAAAGATCCTCTAGCCTTTTATAGAACACAAGGCACATATAGGATAAGACAAATACATGAGAGGAAATCCAAGGGAAAAATCACATCAAGGCACGTGGAATGTAGTGATTGATAAGAGAATTGCAATCAAAGTCAACGAAGGTCAACTCCCATTGCACTTTGAAGCTCTTCGGGTTTTAATATTTAATCATCAGGGTTCCTTCTTGGAACCAAACAAATTTACCCAAACAAAATGTAGGAACTTCCCACAAATTCAGAATGATTAGGTGGAATTTTTGCCCCTACACTTCAGGTTCTTCCTCAATTTGATACATTCCAAGAATGAGCCACCCCCTGAATAGGTACACTTCTTTGCCGCATGCTTGAACTCTAGAGTCCCGGGATCTCAGTATTCGACACATCTTTGCCGCATGCTTGAACTCTAGAGTCCCGAGATGTCGGTATTCGACACATCTTTGCCGCATGCTTGAACTCTAGAGTCCTAGGATCCCGGTATCTGACACATCTTTGCAACAGACTCTATTCCAACATGAGCTTTTAAAGTGCATCATTGAACTCGGCAACACCATCGGATTTGTTCGCAAATATGATTTTACTGACCACCCATACCCGAACTTTGCATCACAATTTGCATCTCCTGTAATCACAAATTCCACACATTAAATCCCTTTAAAAAAAAAACATTTATAAACATCTCATGTAAATAAAACCATTATTCAAATGTTAGTACATAAATATCATAAATAACATTCTTTCTAGCATATCATAAATCCTTGTATAATCATCTTCTACATATATCAGATTATTAGACTATCAAAATCATAGATAACCTTAATATTTTTTAAAATGAATTTCATTTCACATCATTTCTCGGTACCCGGTACCCGGTATTCAACTTTACCCATGAACTTTCCCTGGACTTCAATTTTATCAGAACTTCCCTTTTACCAAACTCCAAATATTGGACCAGAACACTCTGCTCATATTTTCACCACCTTTTTCCTTTCAAACGCTTTTGGTTCCTGGTATTCGACACCCGAAACACTTACATTATGAAGTACTCTTTGATTAAATATTTCTCTTTACTTTTCACTTCTGGTGATCTTTTCAACTTGCTAGCTCCTACCATAATAGTTATTATTTTTGATCACTTGGGTCCCCAAGACATACAGTTTTGGGGCGTGTTGTGAGAGCACACAATAGAGGGGATTCCTGTTGAGCTATGATTTGGTGTTGGGGCATTGGGAGTGGCTTTGTCATAAGACAAAGTGAACGACATTCAAAACTTTCCTTTGGGGGAAACTTAGGTTGATCAGATGGTTTCAGATATACCCTCTCAAATATCAGTTTTTTTAGAACCAAGCGGGCCTTTGGTCTTGCAGGGGGTTGAAGACTTGGTGGATCTAAGTTATTCTTAGGAAAAGGAGGATTTGGATTATGGAAATATAGTGGACTTTGCATGCTTTGGGTTTGTAGTAAAAGCCCCTTAAAAAGGGGCCTCTAGAGAAATCATCGAAGGCGAGGTGCAAGGACTTGGAGAAGGTTAAATTAATTGGTGAGACTCTAGTGGATTTGAGGTTAGTGAAAACCATTGACTCCCACTTTTCCCAATCTCATAAATGATTATTATCTCTTGGAATGTGAGGGGTATGAATATCATCCCTCAACAAAAGGCTATGCGTGAGATGATTAGTACTCAGTGTCTTGATATTGTTTTTGTTCAGGAAACTAAATTATCGATTAATGGCATGTTGAACAGAGCTCCAAGTGTTTGGTCTCGTGGCTCTTGTCAATGTGTTGGGGCTCTTGGTAATTTTGGACTAGTGTCTTGTTTATGGGATCCAAGGAGGTTTGTCCCTCTTTTGTGGATTTTGAGCGTATCTTCTATGCCTATAATTGTTTCTAGTTTGGATTCAGGTGAAACTTTCCTTTTCATGAATGTTTATGCTCCTACCAATCTACTTGATAAAGTTCAGTTGTGATCTCATGTTAGATATATCTGATCTCTAGCTCCCTTACTCCCATGGGTCATGGTTCATGACTTTAATGTTGTTTCTTGCTTGGAGGAGAAAGAGGTGGTATTGACAGACTTGATTCTTCAACTAGTCTCTTGGGGGGTAATATAGATCTTCTAAGTTTAGTCGATGTGAAGCCAAATAATCACATTTTCGCTTAGAAAAATAGATGTGGTGAAAATGTTATATCTGAGTGACTTGACTACTTGCTTATCTCTTGCTATTGGGTTGGAGACAGGTGGACTACTGGCTCATAGATTTTGGATTGGAAAGGGTCTAATCACTAGCCGATTATGTTATCTGCTATCTTGGTAAGAGCTCCTAAGAAACCATCTTTCAAATTTCAACTCATGTGATTGTGTGACCCCTCTCTTTAGGACCTTATGATTGATTAGTGGCACCAAGGGAAGCTTGCTCATGGTAGGGCTATGTATTCTTTTGTTAAAATATTATAGTATGTGAAGTACATGCTTAAAAAGTGGAATAGGTGATGCTTTAGCAATCTTCACTTCAATAAAATTTCAGCTCAAGCTAGACTAGGCACTATCACTCACTAAATATTTGATCATGGTTTGATGGATGATCTGTATAGTGAGGAGTTGATAGCTGTTAAGGATCTGGAGGAATGGGAGATGTGTGAGGAGATATTTTGGAAGAAAAATTCTTGGATTGATTGGCTTCAAGAAGGGGACATAAATACGACCTTTTTTCATAACTCTATTAAAGACAAAATGATTAGAAACCTTATCACCTCTCTTGTGTCATCGGAGGGAGCTTAAATTTCTTCTTTGGGTGCAATTTCTAAGGAGGATTCTCAGTTCTTTTATGCTCTATTTACTGAGGACTCTCTCCTTGCAAGTGGAGAGGAGAATTCTATTTTGGATTGTATTCCCTCCTTAGTTACTAATGAGATGAATGTGGCTCTCATTTGCTCCATCTCACTACCATAATTGGTAAAGGTTGTGTTTCAAATGAAAAAAGGAAAATCGTAGGCCTTGATGGCTTTCCTATTGAATTCTTCTAGGAGTTTTGGGAAATTATCAAACTAGATCTCCTAAAGGTGGTTCAAGAGTCACAAAGTAATAAACAAATGTTAAGATCCATGAACTATAATTTTTTGGCTTTTATTTCTAAAAAGGAAGGAGCTAACTGTCTGGATCATTTTAGACCCATCGCTCTCTATACTATTATTTACAAAATTATTACTAAATTGATTGCCAAAAGACTAAAGACTTGGCTCAACTCTTTGATTTCAGAAGAACAAGGTGGATTTGCTATTGGTAGGAAAATTCTAGATGAGATTGTGATTTCTATTGAGGTCATTCACTCTATGGTGACTTCTAAGGATAAAGCCATGTTTATCAAACTTGACATGGATAAGGCTTATGATAGGGCCAAATTGGCCTTTTTATAGAAAATTCTCCTGGCTTTTGGATTTGGTAGATAGTGGGTTGATTGGATCATGAGTTGTGTGACTTACACCTTTTTTGTTCTTATTAATGGTGAGCCATCTAAGTTATTTGGCACTTCCAGGGGTCTTTGACAAGGGGATCCCCTATCTCTTTAGCTTTTTCATTATTATGGCTAAGGGACTGGGAATATTTATCAAATCTCATGTTAGTCAAGGATTTAATGAGAGTTGGAGTTGGGGTATATAGGTTGCCTCACCATTCTCACCTTCATTTCATGGATGATACGACTTTGATGGGCATGGAAAAGATCAATGAAGCGATGAATCTAAGGAAAAATTTGGACATCTACTTGGTTGCTTCTAGTCAAAAGATTAATGAGAAAAAATCTTCTATTTTTTTCTTTAACACTCCTTGTCTTATTCAATGTAGGATTACTCGAGTTCTTTTGTTTTAGATAGGACCTCTTCCTTTGACTTATCTTGGGATTCCTATTTCGGCGGGATCTCAACTTAGAGAGTTTTGGTAGGGTGTTTTGGATAAGTTTCATAGGAAGGTAAATCATTGGACTTGTTGATGGATTTCATCGGCTAGGCAGGTGCCTCTTTTGAAATTGGTGGTTCAATCCCTTCCTATTTATAGGTGTTTTATGTAGGTTTCCCCTTCATGCCTTGTTAAAGAGTTTGATACACTCTCCCATCAGTTTCTTTGGGCAAACAATTTATCCTCTTCAAAATGGAGCCTTGTTAAGTGGGATTTTGTTTGCAGGCCGAAGAAAGAGGGCGATCTTGGGATCAAGCCTATGGGTTTGAGTGGTATGTGTTGATGACGATTTTACTCGCAACAAATAGGGCGAATATATTCTTCACAGACAAACCGCAAAGAGCCTATCCTTCTTGAAAGATATGGAGCAACTTAGACAATCTAAAAGGGGATTATGCTTTAACAAGGAAAATAGATTGGCTTTAGTTTAATCCCAAGTCTCTGATAATCAGGTCTTGATTGTACTAGGTTCGCTCTGGGGTATAATGTGATATTGATGTTAATCTCAAAGGGAATATGGTTAACGTCAATTTTTTTGAGGATCACAGATGTTATATACTAAATTTTACACAAAATTTCCAATTCATTCATAAAATATATCATGAAATCAAAATATTTAAAATAATATTTCATGAACATCAATAATTTCCTTGCTATCACTTAAATAGATTTGGCATTAAGCATTCAACAATTTCATAAGAAATGAAATATTTTTAACAAATTTCCATCCATTCACTTATTTTTTAGAACATTTTCAAAAAATTAAATATCTATTCTAAAATAAAGCATAAAAATACTAAAAATTAAAATTTTCTCTCGGTTATTCTCCATGCATGCCCTAAAGAATTAACTAAAATAGAGCAAACCGCTTTATACTTCACTAGATTGCTTCACAACTACATATAAAATAGTGCAAACTTTTAAAGAGAGGGGTTTTAGTTTGGACACCGAGTAGGTTCTGTATGCACCCTTAAACGACGCATCATACAATCTTGTTAGGCTGAACTAACAAAACCAACTACAAAAGATACATGAGATAGGTATCTATCCAATTGGCTCTGATATTAATCAATGTCTATGTGCATACAAATTTTTACACCAGAATGATTCAGAAAATAGGAAAAAAGAACAAAACTCAAAGAAGTTTTAGCTCTTCTGACATCCACAAATTCTGAACTTAAAATGAAAAGAAAGATCCTCTAGCCTTTTGTAGAACACAAGGCACATAAAGGATAAGACAAATTCACGAGAGAAAATCCAAGGGACCAATCACATCAAGGCACGTGGAATGCAGTGACTTATAGGAGAATTGTAATTAAAGTCAATGAAAGTCAACTCCAATTACACATTGAAGCTAGATTCAGGTTTTAATCTTTAATCATCAGGATTCCTTCTTGGAACAAAAAAAAATATTCTCAAACAAAATATAGGAACTTCCCACAAAATCAGAGTGATCAGGTGGAATTTTCTCCCCTACACCTCAAGTTCTTCCTCGATTTGAACATTCTAGGGATGAGCCACCCCTAGAATAGGTACACTTCTTTGCCGCATGCTTGAACTCCAGCGTCTCAGGATTCCGGTATCTGGCACATCTTTGCAATGAACTCTATTCTAGCATGAGCTTTTAAAGTGCATCATTGAACCGAGCAACATCATCAGACTTGTCTACAAATACAATTTCCTGACTGTCCATACCCGAGCTTTGCATTACAATTTGCATCTCCTGCAATAACAAATTCCACACATTAAATCCATTTTAAAGAAAAACATTTATAAACATCTCATGTAAATAAAACCATTATTCAAATGTTAGTACATAAATCTTATAAATAACACGCTTTCTAGCATATCATAAATCCTTACATAATTTCTCTCTACATATACCAGATTTCTGGACTATTAAAATCATTATATATGTAGCGCTCCTCTGAATTAGTCTTTCTGGATTGTTGGCGCCTCTATTAATGAGGTTGAGCTTGGACAATAGTGATTTGCTAGCTACCTTATCATTACAAAGAAAAATAAAAAAATAAAAATCCTTACCTTAACCTTCTAAGAGCTCCCACGTAATCCTCTTAAGATTGAAGATTCCCTTAATAAAGGGAAAGAGGATTATCCCACTACTGAATAAAGAACATATTATTAATTTAATATAAGAGTGTGTAAAATGGTACATATTAAGTATTTGATTAATTACTTAAACCATTTCTTCTTTTTTTATATTAAAAATATATTTCTATATATATTCTCTTGCTTAATTCAGGTTTCTTTTATTGTAACATAATATGTATCAGTAATAATTTATTTAATTATAAAAGATAATTATTATTGTTATAATTTAAAATTACTCTTTAAAGTAAATAAAATATTTGAGTATAAAGAAGATATATATATATATATATTCAAATAATTGGCAATTAAATATATAGATGAAACAATAATAATTTATTCTTTTCCTTGGGTGTAGAGGAACACCAATATCAATTGTGACCTTATTAGAAATTTTAAGAGTTTTTCTAATAGACTTAGAAATGAGGTTAGTAATCAATTAGATAAATGATAAATAAATAGTAATAATAATAATAATACATACACATAAAATTGGTATAATAATAAACTTTGCTAGAGGCTAAAGGCTACACCTGTCCTTTCCTTTTTCCTCCACCTGGCTCCTTGCTTTCCACGTGCTTGGTTTTGACTTCCTCTTCTTGCATGCCCTGAACGTGGTATTCTTTCCTACAAAACTTTGCCTTTTGGAGAGGATGGGCTTTGTTTAGGGATACATTGTTTACGAAGGGAAGCAAAGGGAGGGAGATTAGAGGCATGAAGGTCTTTTCAACAAAATGGACTCTGCGCATATCCAACAATCTTTGCTTTCCAATGACCATATTTCTTGAGGAATTTTTCCCATCCGACCATTTTCCTGGGTGATTTTCCTTTGTGAAATGGTGGGCAGAGTGTGAGATTTTCAACTATTCCTTCCTGTATGCAATATCTTGCATTTTGGGGAATCTAGAGGCGGAGTTTCCTAAGAGAAACTATGACATGGAATCAGTTGTTGGTCGTTTCCTAAGGAATGTCCTTTATATGGTGTAGAATTCTGCCATTTACTCCTATCGGCATGTGGGCAACAGTGTTTCAATTCGTGCAAAATCTTGAGGTAAGTCACCTGCTTTTGCTTCATAGACTTTCTATTTTGGGAATCTAATTATTGATAGATCATTTTAATGGTTGTGTTTTATTTCATCATAAAAAAAATTCATGTGCCTCTTCTTTGCTTCCGCATTATTCATACCTGTCTACCAGGGCACTTGCCACTGCAGCGTCAGGCAAGAATCCACCGCCACTTTCATTATGTTCTAGTGGATTTCCTTACCATATTCCAAGCTACCATCTCTGCATAGACAGGCTGGATGCTACAAAAGGATGTGGAGTTTGGCTTTTTTGCACCTGCCGATTGCTTTTGATTGAAAGTTTCTAAAGCCTTTTTAACTAATCCATTTTGTGCATATTTTGCAATCATTGCATTCCATGAGATTCACATTTCTTCTCACATTTCTTCGAGGTTTCTCTGTCAAACAACGCTTGCCTTGCCCATGTTACGGGCATGAAGGCCAACCATGCATTCCTAGTGATCAACTATATATGTAATGCATTAAGGGCGACGTATGTGTGAAGTGTGTGCAACCCTCATCCGCTAAACTTGCATGTTTGCGTACACCCAAAACTCAAGCAAGGCTTCCAATGTTAGGATGGGTTTCAAAGTGCTTCATCAATTTGAAGATTTTGAGACCTTCCTTGTAAAATCCATTTTATGCATATTCTGCAATGGTCGCCTTCATCCCATGGGCAACCTATCACTGCTGCAGTGATTAGACAATGGAGGGTGTATAAATTCAAATAATGTCCTTGACGCCTCTTGCATCCTGCCACAACAACCACGCTTGAAAATAGAATGTTGTAGAGGTTTAAATAATCTCTCTGATTTCATTGTCAACTAGTCTCAACCATCGCACTTGAGCATAATAGAAAATTTTAAAGGTTTAAATAACCTTCCTGATTCCATTTACTGCCTGTCACAACTGATGTATTTAGGATCTAGGGTGTGTATAAGTTTAATCAGTTTTCCTGATACCTTTGGCAACCTGTCTCAGCAGCATCATTCAAACATAGGAGACTGTAGAGGTTGCCTAACTCCGTTGGGAACCTGTCACATCTGCAGTACTTGAAAATAGAAAGGGGTAGAGGTTTAAATAATCTCTCTATTTCCATTGTCAACCTATCGAGCATTGCATGAATTGAATATGTTATTACCTGAACCATCTGGTCTTTTCTCACTAAAGATACGTTGTGCATCTTCCATGTGTTTTTTTTTGGTAGGTCGTATTTGGGTTGCAATTTCTTTTTGTCTGAACAAAATAGCTACCAAACAAGAATGCTATGTCAACATTTAGAGTAACAAACTCCAGTTTAGTATTGCATATTCGATTTTCTTTCTGTTGTATTTAAATGTCTTTGAAGCTTCCTCAAAATTTGAGACCCCAGTCTGCAATTGCTTTTGGCATCCAGTGGTATTTGTATTTCCTTTTTGGCATGGTCTTGGGTAAACATTTATTCTACCTTAGTCTTGGTTAAGTCTGTAAGATTTAATTCACTTTCATCCCTACGTTTCAGTCTGTGATAAGCTTGAGTAAAATTTTCATTGATCTGTATGCTCCTAGTCAAATATTGAAACATAGGAAATATTAAGGGGAATGGATAGTAGCGTTGTTCAAAGCTTAAACGAAATACTTGGAGTGGTTACTATGCCCTTTTACCTTCATAAGAGCAATGGTCAATTTATAATTTAAAAAAAATAAAAATAGTATTAATCATACTCCTTTTCCCACAAAGAACACATTGCATTTTAACACTTAAAGTGTTTGGGAATAAAATAATATTTCATTGATTATTCCTATGACACAAAAAGGTTAATGTGATTTTAGGTAAAGATAAGGTTTCAAATGAATAAAAGACTGGTTAGATAATATTCCACCCCTTTAAGATACACTTTTCCCTAATTTCCCCTTTTAGGTGAATTTTAATAGGCTAGATATATGTGTGAGAAAAAATAATAATAATAATAAAATAATGGCTTTAAAATAAAATTGGAAAAATAAGATGAAATTTTGGTTTTAAAAGAAAAGAATTTGTTTTCTTTTATATTTTCTTTTTTTAGATAGCTTTGGAAGCTAGTTTAAAATATGGAATGTAGTGTAACGCCCCGCCACACAACCCTAGAGGAAGTTGCAATTAACTACTCAAATGTGCTTTTTTTTTTTTAAATACAAATAACATGCAAGCTCACTACCCATTGCCAACAACCTCTAAGGTTACGAGACTGAGATTACTTTAAAACCCAAACAAGAAACATGAATTGAAACCATAACATTTAATTACTTAATAAATTAAGAACACATACATTCCATACATGATAAATTACATCAAAGAATAAGAGATATCACATGATTTCAAATAACAATCATTTAACAATAAGATTACAATTCTCATTCCCCGAATGAGGTAAATCCAATAACCATGGTTACATAATACATCTTCCACCTTGATAACAAATGAGGGGTAATAAATTACAATATCAATTGAAATGAATAAAGCATGAAATGAAACTGGATCCCACAAGCTCTCCAACTGGAAATCTCATCCACACGAACAAGAAGAAAACCCAACGGAGTAAGGTGCACATTCCACCCAACCAAGTGATACCCAAAGGCTCACCCCCCGTGCTAAGAGATAGTAACAAGGATTTTCTAGACAAGACCATCTACCTCTATACATAGGCTAATACCTAACTGAACTGAATTGAATACAAACACATCACTTAACACAATGGTTACAATGCTTCTAGATACCAATGATCCACTACACAGTACAACAAAACTGACTTATGGTTGTCATAGAGAGAGTGTCACACATCATTTGCTATGAGTTACCTTGGCTCAACCTTCCTAGGCTACTGGACCCCCATTCTGGGTTACCTAGGCTTGCCTCTACCAGCCGCCGGACCCCCATACAAACTGTGCTTCTCATCTCATCTCAAGCCTTAATAAGCGTATGAGTCATGAGAGAGGCATTCATTATCTTAATTAGTCTGAAAGTTTTTCATTAACTCTTTTTAAGTTATCACTTAATTAAACCCTAAGTGAGTTACCCTAGCACCCCTCTGTGTGTCAGACCCCCACAAAAAGCCACTCCCCTATGGACAAAACTTGGTACAAAACCACAATTCCATGGTAGACAAGATGCACAAAGCTGGAATCTAATATCAACCTTAAGACATAAGGTCACACAACCCATTCGTAGTAACCGGGTACCCATACCATAACACATATCCCGTTCATAGTAACCGGGAGTTCAACTGACTATAACCATGTGCATTACCCAAAGCAATTCAAAGGTTGACTAACACATTATGACAACCCACACAGTTAAATGAAAACCTCATCTGGAAGACTTACATAAACAGATAACTCCATTTACCCAACATCAAGAATGAGAGAAATCACATGATGAAAAGACAATTTGGCCATTTAATACTCTATTTTAGGATTTCCTAAATCCAAGCACCACAATGACATATTGCATGTAACAATACAAATAATTAACATTATTTGCAAATACTCAAAAGTAATTAAAATTACATTAGCAACATTAAGGAACTTAAACTAATAATTTAATTCCATTTTTTTCTCGATTATCCATAATAATCAAAATCAAATTTTAAATAAAAACATTTTATTATAAACTCAATTTATTTCAATCAATTATACTAAAGTAACCATCTTAGGATCAATACATTTAAATATAAATATATGTTAAACATACATATATAATAGTATACTCAATGTATATACAATTATATATATATATATTTTAAATATACAAATATTATTTAAATATATATATTTTTAAAATCAAATTACATTCCCAATCATTTAAAATATATAATATATATTATATATTATATATATTAAATTAATTAATTAAAAAGAAACATAATATAAATATATATATATATATATATATATAATATATATATATATATAATAATCAAATATTATATATAATATATATATATATATATATAAAATTAAAAGAAGTTTTAAAAACAAACGAACCCCATCTTAGGGCACGCAGGTCAACCCTACTGTGGGTGGGGCTGCTATGTAGCCCTCCCCACAGGGCGGCGGCTTGTGTGCTACACACAACCCGCCTCCCACAGGGGCGGCGGCCTGTGTGTTGCACACAGTCCGCCTCCCACAGGGGTTGCGGCCTGTGTGTTACACACAGTCCGCCTCCTCTATGGTTGGGCGGTTGTGAGGATAACTTCCCCTGCCTCCCTCATACAAACTAATAAAAAAAAAATTATATTATTATTTTTCTTTCTAATACTCTTTTTTAAAAATAAAGACAGAGCACATAAAATTCTCTGTTTGGTAATTTCCAAAACATGATTTTTGTGCCAAATTTTAATAGGAACAAAGCCTTCCAAAAATAAAATAGACCCGATATGCAAAAGTATATGTATATAGAATATATATACATATATAACATAAAATCTCTATTTTATAGCTAAATTGAACCAATTTTCTACATAAAATTTTCAATAAAACTAATTTCTTGATTCCAAATTTCTAAATAATTTCTATTGTTAAATCTTCAAAGAGAAAACTAATTTCTTGATTTCAATTTCTGTTAAAGAGTTTGTACTTTCCACAAGAATCTAAAATTTTTCTGTGTTCAACAAGGTTTTCAAATATGTTTGCAACAAGTTTTCAAACTGAAAAACCAGATTTTCAAAACAATACAAAAAAAACAAGAACCTGTTTGAAGCTTGAAGAAGAAATTTGGTGTTGAGCTGTAAAAATCTTTCCAAATCTTCACTCCAATCCAAAGTGCATCAACAACAAGAGAAAATCCTTCCTTCCTTCTTCACAGCCAATTTCTTTCCAAGAAATGAATAATCTCTTAATTTTTTTCCCCCAAATTTGGTCAATATCCTCTAAAATATCCCACAACCACCATAGTTATTTCCTTCAATGAATTTTGAGATATTTTGTTTTTTTGAAAATTTAAAACTAAAATTTTTATTCAACAAGAATTTAAAACTTTTAATAATTTCTTTTCAAAAAGCATTTGAAACTTTTGAGACTTTTAATAATTCATTTTCAAAACCATTTGAAATTTTTAATAATTTCTTTTCAAAAGAAATTACAACTTTTAAAATTTCCTTTTCCAAAAATAAATTAACACTTTTAATTTCATGCATTTTTTTAAAACCACATGAACCATTTAATTTATGCACTCCACAAATAAGTTTAATTAATCAGTTCAACACAATTAATTTAATTAATCAATAAAACAAATCTAATCCAATACTAGATCATTTTATTAATTAAATTAAATTAATTAATAAATTAAATAATATTTCTAGCATTATAACTAGATTTATTTAATAAACAACTTAAATACATAAAGCCATTTATTTACCTTAAATTCCAACTTGCAATTAAATGAAATCAAGGAGAGATGAACAACAAAGAAGCAACTTAACCCGACTAAAACTTGACGACACACTATGACTAGGGTGATGACTTGGCACATAAAACCTAGCTACTATCTCCCAATCAAATACCATTGGCCAATGGACACGCTCAAACCTGTGAAACCAGGTGGAGTCGATGTCTTGTACATGTCAACTTGCGAACAAAGAGTATATCGAATATGCATATATATAATAGAATAAAACACACCATGAAGAGGAAATCTCAAAATCGCAGGGCGCTCACAAGCGAGTGGTACAATCTCGTCCCCTTCACCAATATAGAATTACTAACTGACGAATCTAACATCAATAGAATACTCAAAAGTATAAAGCATCATTAATTCAATATCTGTTAAGCTAATCCAAAGCATGCCATAATGATAACATTAGAATAAAATACCATCACATCAAAATATAACATTTACATCGCTTTACAGTTTGCGATGAAATAGCAACCAAGTACCATAGTCAAAGTATAAACAAAAACAAACATAACAAAGAAGAACACTGTTCGATCAAAAGAGCCAAAATGGAGGGGTGCTACATGTAGGGTTAATAATATTAATTTATGATTTCTTTTATAAGAGCAAAAATTAAATTAATTAATTATATATAGAAGAAAATAAGTGAAATTAAAATAAATAAGCATTTATGTAACTCTAGAAATTAATTAATAAGGAGGAATTTGATAATCTTTTTAAATATTGATTTCCTTTGTATTTTCTAATAGATGAAATTGAATTGTGCTAATTAAATAATTTAATCTTCTAATTGTGGTTTATTTCTTAAAGGAAATTAGTGATATCGTTGCCTCTAGTAACTTGACAATTTATCTACGGGTTAGTATAACCTATTAGTAGTAGGTTGATTTAGTTGGTTTAGTGATCATTGCAAAATAAATAGAGTATTGCTAAATGTAGTGGTAAGGTACACCATAAGTTACCATTGTGAAATTTACCTCCGTATTAACCTTATATTGTTATTTTATAGTTGAAAATGTAATATTAGAGTTACCTTGAGACATCATTATATAATCCTTAATTTTGAGCAAGTGAACTTAGCTTATTCTAAATGTCGATTTGGTTTGCTCTTTCTATTATTCATATTTATAATTATTTATTAGTGAATTTCTTGCGAGTCAAATAATTAGGGTAAGGATATTACAACATTTTAATAGGTTGTGATCTTAATATTAGGATCTCATGGAGATGGTTCCTTTATGAGTTATTAGCCATTTATAAATATGACTTTGCTTGTAGTAATGCTAGCATGTAAGAAATGTCATTTTGGAATTTGATGATTAAATATTTGATTTGACGTAATGTTGCATGATCATTAGTATTGAATTTTGTTCTTGATGGAAATGTTTTGGAATGTTACATTTGACCTTAGTTGATCTTGATGTTTAGTTAATTTTGGTCATTGTCTTTGTGTGAAGGGAGCCTGTTTGTGCCCAAATGGTTATTGAGTAAGATTATAGAAGATGTTGAATTAGTTATATTTAAATAATTGAATATTTGATATGCAAGGAAATTTGACTATAGTTTGTTGTATTGGACATCTTGATTGCAATGTAATGTTGAATTGTAAGTCTTTTGGGAAATTAGTCGTTGGGTATCTTATAGGTAGAATATTGAGGGTTCCCTTGGATACCCTATTGGCTAATTTATTGTCGGTAATTGAGGTTGGTTTTGTATTGAATCGTTTATGTTATCTTGATTCAGTTTGAAGGTCTTGTTATGATATTGCCTCTTTTATTCCTCTCTTTTCGTTTTTACGATTGTGGAAGTTATATAGTCATTTTGTGGGTTCCTTGATGTGAGTTTCCTTTTTTGTTGTTGTTAATTTTGACCGAGGGGACTTTATGCAATGACTTTCTTGTAGTCATATTTTGGGATGGTTGGGAACCCGAGGAGTTGAATTACCTTCAGTAGAAGTTTGTGGATTTTTGACATTTTTGACTTCCAAAGGCAATGGAGAAACTTGGTTTATGTTGATTCTTCCATGATTGGACCTTTGTGATTCATTGATCCTATTCTAATTTTGAGTTCTTGTGGGTGGTACCTCCTTTGTTCTTGTTTCAGTGATACAAAATGGGTTTGCGAGATGGTTCTTGCCTCGCATGTTATGTGACATGTACTCCTTGATTTTTTATGTGAGATGAGGTACACCCCTTGCATGTTTTGATTTGGCACTTGTAGGGAGTGGCTCTTCATGGGGGCCGACACACAAAGGGGCTGTTAGGGTAACCCATGGAAGAGTTTCCTTAACAAGTGATAATTTAATTAATGAATTGGTGGGTTTCGGGTAATTAAACATTAAACAAGATTAATTATGTTCCTCATCCATTCCGTTAGTGCTTTCACAGGCTAAGGATGGGATGAGAAGACTTGGTTGGTAAGATCACTGCCTTTTCCTCACGAAAGGTAAGTGGTTCCGCATGAGTCACCCTATGGAGCAGTGCCTTGAGATAGGAAGTTAGGATAACCATAGATGGAGGCGATACCTTGTGATAGGTTTCCTAGATAATCCATGTAAGGCCATGCGATGACACTCTCCTACAGTACCCGTTTATCTTCCTTTGTTTGGTAGCCTCTAGGAGTGTTGTTTGAATTGTTGATGTTGTTGAGGCAATTGGTTCTTCGTGATTATTGTTGAAGCCTCCAAGTTCTGTCTTTTAGTGTTGCATACATGCCTCATGGAAACTTGATTGATGTTAATGAAAGGTGCCCTTGATATTTATTGTTGGTTGATATTGCGATTTTATTTGAAGGCTTGGATCCTATTGTTGTTGGAAACTCTTATGGTTATTTAGTGTTGAGCTATAATCTTGACATTTGATTATGTTGGACTTTTCATTATTTTGTTTTGGCTAAGTGATGGAAATGTTGTGGTTTGTTATCTTATGTTGATGATATCCTTGTTGTGGAGTCTGGTTTGCTATTGGTTCATTTGATTGTTTTGGATTGCGGTATGGGGATCTTTCTTGTCAACTCCTAGCACGGGGGTGGACTTTCGGGTCCACGTGGTCGAGTGGAACGTGCTATGCACCCCATTGGGTCCCCAACCAAGGATCGAGCTGTGCAGATATGTGCCTCTTATGGTGACTTCAGGATTGTACTCGAGTTAGAGATGATGTTGTTACTTTGTATTCACCTTTTCAGTTGTATTAATCTATCTTATTGTATTGTTCCTATATATGTTGAGGAACACATTTGTATCACTGTATCTCTAATATGATGTAACTTTTATTATCATTGTAATGATTGTAACCCTTGACCTTAATTTATGATCTCTGATGGATTTTTTTCGTTCATGAAATGTATATAAATACTTGGTACTTTTATGTGTTAATGTTTCATAGTATGTAATTCTAAATGGTGTTGTATCTGTGGAAATATACTCCACAATTGGCATATTGATCTATTAATAAAATGTTATATGTATCTTTTTCATCTCTTTTGATCATGGATGGTTGGATGTTATCTTTATGTAATCTTGATTCATTCGTTATCATTATGGTATTAGTTTTAGGACTTCGTGATGCCATCTTGTGTACCCCAGAGGACATAATGGTCATTGTGATTGTATAATTGATTTATATGGAATATATGTTCATGTTTATCTTATGAATTGTTCTTCTTTCAAAAATAATAATTGTGTGGTAATTTTTTGTCTCTGTTGTCCTTTGGGGTTTGCACGATGGGGTGTTACAATATATCCTTAAGATTTCAAAATTATTTCAATTCACATTGGTTCTCGGTACCTAGTACCTGGTATTCAGCTTCACCCATGAACTTTCCCCAGACTTTGGTTTTACTGGAACTTCCTTTTACCAGACTCCACATATTAGACCAGAACACTCCATTTAACATTTACACCACCTTTCTCCTTTAAATATTTTTGGTTCCCTATATTCGGTACTTGAAAACACTTGCATTATTAAATATTCCTTGATTAAAAATTTCTTTTAACTTTTTCACTTTCGGTGATTATTTCAACTTGCTAGCTCGTGCCATAAGAGTTATTATTTTCCACTTGGGTCCCCAAGTATTACAGTCTTGGGCATGTTGTGAGAACACACAACAACTTGCAACCAATAAAACCAAACTTGAAATTAAATCAGCAATTGTAAATTATAATTTATACATATTTTAAAACAAAAAATTTCACCTTCACCTAGATTCTGGCATTAAAAGGTAAAACTCCACCAGAAACATCCGCGTGTGCTCTAATTAATTCCAGTTTTTGGAACTTAGTGAAAAGAATCAATTCATTGACATTGAACTACATAATATGGTAATCCTCCAAAGCCAACCGGGGATAGAGCCTTGTTACCAGTCAAGCATCCATAGCCTCGACAAGGTTATCTCCATAATTCCCCCCAAACATAGCTCTACTGCTAGCTAGGCATCTATAGCCCTGGTAGAATTATTTGGATAGCCTAAAGAGTTGATTTTTTTTATAGATATTGCAATAATAGCTCATTTTTTAACTTTTGATATTTCAATGATAGCTCATTTTTCAACTTTTGATATTTCGATGATAGCTCATTTTTCAACTTGTAAGCAATGAAGCTCGCTATTAGGTTCGGAATTACAGTGGTAGCGAAGGTTACCTTTTGATTTTCATTCAATGCAAATCCCTTCATCAATTCACCATTTCCAAAAAAATCAATTAATAATTCCCTGTTGGTGCGTATTTCCAGCTAAATTTTACTATTTTATGCCAAATCCTAGTTAACTGCAACCCGCTATGTGTTAAAAACATGCATAAATTAAAATTTAGCAATGAACAATTTAATCACCAAATTTAAATCTAAATTTAGAAACATTAGTTACGACCCTTCCAATTAAATATTATGGCAATTGCTAAATACTCAACTAGCACTCCCAATTTGACAGTGTTGCACCTCATTAATGGATCAAAAATGTCATGATTACATTGAAACATGATCACATTATTCTGCATTAAATTTGCACGCCTTATTTCACACATATTATTCCTTTCAACTTACTCGGGTGATGATGTGTGCTTCCTTACCAAATTCATTTTCATTTCTACTCCACACACAAACACCTCCATAATTAATATGGCTCAAAAAAAAGAAGTGAAATGACCATCCTTTACTTCGAAATCTTCAACTTGCTTGATTCACAATCTTCGTACTGCTCAAATTTGAAGCAATTTATTGCCAACTATGTGTGAAGAATTAATTTGATTTAACATTCTGCTCTGAAGATAATTATCCGATTGCCACCTTGCTTACGATTTCCAAGACTTCACTCAAGGCAACTATGTACCGCAACTTCCTCATGACTTTCTATAAATTTTGCATTTCTTCTCGAATTCTCTACACTTTTCTTTGCTTTCTCCTCTTGTTCTACATTTTTTTTTTGTTTATTCTCCCTTGCTTCTAGACCATGGATACTCCTATTTGCTTAAGCTGCTCTCACCACCAGAATGTTTTCCTAGGAAGTATCACACCACAAAGGCTTGAAAAGGTTTTCGTCATTCGGAATTCCAATTTCACTATACGAAATTGGGGCTTAGTTCTTGGGGAAAAGTATGTTGAATCTGGCCGCTACTTTCACTTTTACTTCGACCTGGCTTCTCATTTTATAACATCGCTTTTGGATATTGGGTTACCTATTGAAGATGTTTGCTCGACTACCAGTTTGATAGTAAGGCTTGAATATTTGGATACTATTTTGTCTGTTGCTCACCCAACCATCATAATCCCTTCCATGGATGATATTCCTCAGTTTCTAGAACACTGGGAAGTGGTTCCACTCCAGCCTTTCCTTACTGACCTCAATATTCGTGACTTAGAAGTTCATCGGGAACTCGCCTACATAGGGTATTTAGCCCTGATAGATGAGGCGTCCCACATCGACTGAATGGCTACTACTACCTACAACTTTGCTCACTCTTTTTGGTTTTTTATTGATCTTTTTAAAGCAAGAATTTTGATATCTCATGTATATACATGATATACACATATATATATAGCTTTTAGTACATCTTAAAGTGTGTTTTACTGTGTATGGTTTTATCATTTTGCATTTTACATTTCACATTTCAGTTTTAAAAATGTTTTAATTAACTCTCATGCATAAGATAAGTTAAGTAGAATTTGCTAATGCAGAGGCTAAACGAAAAAGAAAAGAAACAAAAGGAAAGAAAAGCAAACAAAACACAACAAACCCTACAAAAAGAAAACTAACCCGAACTAACCAAATTTCTAATCTAACAAGTGATTAACCTTAACAAAACAACTTATTTTAATTCTATGACTATTTCCATTATTGTTTTGGTACGAATTATAGTAGGTTTATCCTTAAATTCATTCAGAAAAATTTCAACTACTCTACTGTAACAATGAATTATTCTAATTTTTTTGTGTTTAATAATCATAAATTCAAAGGTGTACTTACCAATGACTTGGCTCATATGTATGAAAATGACCTCATTAAAGGTCGATTGCACACACTTCATTTGATGCGACCATACTCTACCTACTTCTACCCCTGGTTCATTTCCATGAACGATTGTGTCCATTTCTCGACTTTCTCCTCCCGAAATCTTCATGTCTTCGATCCTGCCTTCACTTTGCACTTTGTTAGACCAAGATTTATCACAATTTATATTGTTATTAGAAAGAGAAAAAGTAAAAGTTTGATACTTTGTATCTTGCATAAAATCAGGGAAATTTCCTTTTTTAACTTGTGAATTTTCAACTTGGAGTGAATTACATGCATCTCTTGCTCCTTTTCCTCATTTGTGTTTTCCATGTATAAGGAGAATGATGACTCATCAATAACATTTCCTCATTTTTGATGCGATGTCTCTGAATCTTGACATTCTCGCCTATTTTCCTGCAAAATGTTAAGATTTCCTTTATAATAATTGCATTTTTCAAATTGTCTTGATGTATTAGTTAATTTTTTAATATTTCCAATTCCAATAGGGTTAAATGTTTTTCTCACTAATGGTTCTTTTTTTCTAGCAGTTAAAACTTCTTCTATTAACAAAATCACTTTACACATGGCCAAACTTACCCTAGTAAAAAAAAAATCACATTCGAGTTCACTGTGACCAGTTGTATCATGAATTCTACACTCGGTGACTTTACCAAAGGTGAATAAACTCAAATGATATAATCTTTGGTTAAATTTTTTCAAAATTTTATCAACTTCCATACCAAAAAACCAACTTGCGCTCAATTTCATTTTACAATCTTCCTTCCAAAATAAAATTCAAATATACGCCTTCCAATTCAAAGGTAAGGCCCCCAACATTCAAAGATTTCCCTCCTTCTAGTGCTAGCTCCTGTTGACAATGATTTTAATCGCAACAAAAATGGCGAATAAATTCTTCACAGACAAACTGCAAAGAGCCTATCCTTCTTGAAAGATATGAAACAAAGACAATCTAAAAGGGGATTCTGCTTTAACAGGGAAAATATATTGGCTTCAGTTCAATCCCAAGTCTCCAATAATCAGGTCTTGATTGTACTAGATTCACTCTCGGGTATAATGTGATATTGCTATTAATCTCAAAGAGAATATGGTTACCTTCGGTTTCATTGAGGATCACAGACATTATATACTAAATTTTAAACAAAATTTCTAATTCATTCATAAAATATATCATGAAATCAAAAGATTTGAAATAATATTTCATGAACATCAACAATTTCCTTGTTATCACTTAAGTAGATTTAGCATTAAGCATTCAACAGTTTCATAAGAAATGAAATATTTTCAACAAATTTCCATCCATTCACTTATTTTTTGGAACATTTTCAAAAAATTTAAACATCTATTCTAAAATAAAGCATAAAAATACTAAAAATTAAAATTTTCTCCCGGTTATTCTCCATGCATGCCCTAATGAATTAACTAAAACATATCAAATTGCTTTATACTTCACCAGATTGCTTTATAGCTACATATAAAATGGTGCGAGCTTTTAAAGAGAGGGGTTTTAGTTTGGACACCGAGTAGGTTTTGTATGCACCCTTAAACGACGCAACGTGCAGTCTTGTTCGGCTGAACTAACAAAACCAGCTACAAAAGATACATAAGATAGGTAGCTATCCATTTGGCTCTGATATTAATCAATGTCTACATGCATACAAATTTTTATGCTAGGATGATTCAAAAAATAGGAAAAAAGAACAAAACTCAAAGAAGTTTTAGCTCTTCCGACATCCACAAATTCTGAACTTAAAATGAAAAGAAAGATCCTCTGGCCTTTTATAGAACACAAGGCACATAAAGGATAAGACAAATTCATGAGAGAAAATCTAAGGGACCAATCACATCAAGGCACATGGAATGCAATGATTTATAGGAGAATTGTAATCAAAGTCAACAAAAGTCAACTCCAATTACACATCGAAGCTCTTCGGGTTTTACTCTTTAATCATCAGGATTCCTTCTTGGAACCAAACAAATCCGCTGAAACAAAATATAGGAGCTTCCCACAAAATTGGAGTGATCAGGTGGAATTTTTGCCCCTACAGCTCAGTTTCTTCATTGATTTGAACATTCCAGGGATGAGCCACCCCTTGAATAGGTACACTTCTTTGCTGCAGGCTTGAACTCTAGCGTCTCATGACTCTAGTATCGAGCACTGCTATGGAATGAAATCTATTCCAACATGAGATTTTAAAGTGCATCATTGAACCTTGCAACATCATTAGACTTTTTTTCAAATACAATTTTCCTAACCGTTCATACCCGAGCTTTGCATCACAATCTGCTTCTCCTGTAATCACAAATTCCACACATTAAATCCCCTTTAAAGAAAAATATTTATAAACATATCATGTAAATAAAACCTTTATTCAGATGTTAGTACATAAATCTCATAAATAACACGCTTTCTAGCATATCATAAATCCTTACATAATTACTCTCTACATATATTGAATTAATGAACTATCAAAATCATTAGATATCCTTAATATTTCAAAATTATTTCAATTCACATCGGTTCTTCGTACCCAGTACTTGATATTTTGCTTCACCCATGAACTTTCCCCGAACTTCAATGTTACTAGAACTTCCTTTTACCGGAATCTGCATATCAAACCAGAACACTCCATTTAGCATCTACACCACCTTTCGCCTTTTAAAAGTTTTTGGTTCCCGGTATCCAGTACCCGAAAACACTTGCATTATGAAATATTCCTTGATTAAAAATTTCTTTTAACTTCTTCACTTCTAGTGATCGTTTCAACTAGCTAGCTTGTGCCATAAGAATTATTATTTTCCACTTGGGTCCTCAAGTCTTACAGTCTTGGGGCATGTTGTGAGAACACACAAAAGTATGGTATTAGTTGTCAAATTATATTGGCATTGGTGTACCTACTAGGATTAGGATTGGGATAGGATTCTTACTCATAAGTATCTTTGGGGGGTGAGCTTTGTTCATGTGCCTCATTTTAGCCTCTCAGTTAAGGGCTCTATGATTTGGGATACTCTCAAAAGCGGGGTGAAGCTCATCAAAGAGGGTCTCTTTTGGATTTTTAATAGGGGCTCAGATGCCCTCTTCCGGCATGATTCTTGGGATGGATATCCCCTATTATTACTATAGGGAATCTATAATGTTTGATTAACTTGGTGCTACAAGTAGACACATAATTCAAATGATGGATTCCTAACTAAATAACTCACCAAACCTTTTACAAGAGGCTGCATTTAATTATCAACAAGGGATTTGTAAGCTTTTGACAGTGTTGGCACTATATGTGCATTCATAGATTCTAACATGACCTATATTAATGAGTATAGGTTATTTACACATGTACAAAAATGGTAAAAGCTGGAAAATGAAATGAAATGTTAATAGGAAAACATGGGAAATAACATAAACTATTATTTGTGCTATGGGTACTTATCACTTAAGACTGTGACTACTAGCTTCTAAGACTGATAGTTCTACAACTAATTACTCCAAGAGTATGAAACCATCATTAAGCTACAAAATATAATTCAATTATAGAATTATATTCATGAACTCCACATGCATGTAATTTTAAACTATCTTAATCAATAATGCATGAACTAATTTAATAACATAAAAATAGAGTGGATAACAATACCTCAAGTGGCCCTTGCTTGAGTCGTTGCTTCCAAAATAGATATCACTTACTACTTGATCAACAAATCATGTTACTAAATTAACTCCTTTATTGAATGGAAATTTTAAACTCTGACAAGAATCTACTCTAGATTTCACATTTAGGAATACATGCAACTTATTCAATTGATAACAAAAATCTAGCAACTTGAGTAATTATTAACTAGTAATTAGCAAAAGGTAAAACAAATAACTAAAACAATTGGTAACTAGATTTTCTCCTCATAGCGGATCCCACTATATAGGTTCTGCAAGGAGTCTTATTCATCCTAGGACTAAATAGAACCATAATGTATTTGTCCACTCTCCCTCAAGAATAGGGAGAGGATTTAGTATTTGCAATATAAAACCATAATTTAAAAATAGAAGAGAATTTAAATTGAAACTCTGCCCCAACGGTTTGATCGTCATGTCTGAGATGTGTTTCATGAAGAATTTCTCGTCATGGGTTAACTTGATCAAAACAAACTCCTTCTTCCTACCATCTTATTCGGTGTGCCTATGGTGACTCATAGTTTGACCATTGAATGGTTGCCTTCATTCTTCTCTAGAACTAGATCTCACTTTAATATTATGAACTCTCCACTACAACTACCTACGGTCCTTATGTTGTGGGCTGGAAATCTAGTTGTTGTGGGTTATAGTTCTTCTTAGCTACAAGAGGTTAGTTTCATCATAGGGCATACACATCATTAAAAATCATAAATTAAGCATAAAATCATACCGAATTTCATGGTCATTCATAAATTCACTCATACAAGTGTCATCATATCATATTTGCATTACCGCATACTAAAGTCTGGTTTAAATTGCATAAAAGGCATAAAAGATGTATGTCTTAGGAATGTTTATGAACTTTAGTAGATTGAAATGATAAAAGACATAAAATAATGAAGGAAATCTATCCATAAATTAATCCCATCACTCCCCCTAACTAAGCCATTTCTTGTCCTCAAGAAAATTTTAAGGGCTAAGGTTATATTGCAGACCTATCTCCTTGAAATCAACTATAATGTCAACTTATTTGATCTACTTCAAATAATAACCTTTCTAATCTAAGAGCTTCACCAATCTTTTGTTTTCTACTGCTTATTCTTCCCCTCATTTCTTTCTTGTCTAGTGTGGTATTGGAAACATGAGGATAGGAGGATGGAAGGCAAGTGAAAACATGCAACTCCATTATTCAGTGCAATGTCTATGTACTTATGAGACCTGCGAACCATGGCTACATAGTTATAAATAGAGTGCGACTCCTTTCTTTTCAGCTTTGGTGAAATTTCTTCCCATAAATTTTGAACAAATTTAAAGGCTTCATTAATAGTCCTTGTGGCTAATCCCTTCATCCTTGCATGATCATGTTTTTTGATATCCATTATTTTCTTTCCAACACCTCTATAATCCAAGAGTTCTAACCACTATTGTATTACTACATTTGGATCCACTGCATTCTTTCTGAGCTACAAGGCAATAGATTTTTCTATTTCATGGTATTCTTGTAGAATTGTGCTCCTTTGATGCTCATTTATAACATAAGAGGCTAATGCTCTTATTTGAAGATCACCTATAAACATCAATGGATTCCAAGTAGTATCATTTGAAAGAACATAATTGTGTAGATAGAACTCACATAGTTGATCTTGCATGTCTAGTGTGGAATTGGAGAAAGTATCTAAAAATAAGAATTTATTTCTCATTGCTACATGAAGATCACTAATCAATTGGCTAAATTGAAAATATAGAAATTTTTCTTGTAAGAATAAAGAATAAACTCTAGTAGGTGGCCTGCACTTTAGTAATTGTGATGTCTTGTCTATTATTTCTTCAATATTTACCTTCAACCTTTTTACTTCTTTCTTTTCTAGTGTCCCGGTGTGGTTGGATATCAATTGAACTCTCTCCCTTGCTCATTCTTTCTTTTCCTAGGAGAATTCCTGTGTTCTCTTCCATAATTCAACACCTAGGGACACTACAATTGGTCCTGTGGGGGATTTAATTTGAGGAATTAGGCCTTGGGATACTACTTCTTTTCTTCTACTTCGACCATGGTAAGTTGTACCAGTATCTCCAATTTTGACCCATGCTCAAACTTGTGGAGACTTTCCTCCAATTCTTTAATCCTAGCATCCCACTCATTTTCCTTCTATTGGTATGTCTTTAACAATTCCTCCAACTGTTTTATTCTCTACATTGCTTCTTGTAATTACTTATTAGCATTTCTTTCTTCAATAAAAAGTTCCCCATCCTTCTCTAAAAATTTCTCATCTCCCATTTCACTTGTGTATTCACAACCCTCTGAAACAGGGCTTTTTGGAGATATTCTCCTCATTTTCTTGGCTACAAAAATATCTTTTGAATCTGATTTAGAAGTGCTGGAAAAATACAAAGGTTGTACAATTGGTGTTTTTATTTTATTAACAGGGTCATTCCCCCCTAAGTCTGCATCTTTTTCTACCATTACAAGATCTTATTTCTTCTTTTTAATTGACCCTCTCATGGATCTCTTCTTTCTTAGGCAATGCGACCATCGCCTAGATTGTGTGGGCTTCTTTCGCCCCCTTGCAAGTTTAGAAGAAGAAGCTCCACCCTTTCTACTTTTACCTTTTGGTGGCCTTTTTGAATTATTGGTTTCCTAATTTCTCTTTGTTGTGGGTTGCTCATCAGAGGCTACAAACTGTGTTTCTTGCAAACCCTGCTCTTCTGGTTTTCCCATGTTATGGGTAGGTGATACAATAGGGGAACCATAGGGTATTTCTCCCTTAGGAGCAACCACAATAGGCTCTTCCATTCTTTGTTCTTGGCCTATATTTTCTTCATTAAGAAATTCAAGAATATTGTTGATATTGCAACAATTAAGAAAGTCTTTCCAAGAAACATTTGGGAACTAAACCCTAAGTCTCCTCTTTACCAGTAATGTAACTAAGCAAAAAAGAGACAATGTTGACTGGTTTCTTTTCCTTTTATATTTAGAAGAGATTCTTTTTAATAGATTGTATAAAAAGTTGGGAACATTTACATGTCTGCCATGGCGTAGATGACTCAATAATTTAAAATGAACTGTATATCAGTGACTTCTACCCATCAAATGTCAAGTATTTAACTATGAAAGAAGCTACTTTAGCCCAAATCTAAGAAAAAGAAAATTGTTTAGTACCTTGAGAGGAAGAATCCAAATTTTCTCCTGGCAAGGAGAATTAATTTCTTGCTACAATGGCATCCACTTTGACTAGAAACTCCTCTCCCACTCTTGGCAAGTCGGATACTTCAACTACAATTACCTTTGATGCATCTATCTTTAGACCCCTAAAAATTGTCTCATCATTCTACAATGTGTTGGAGAATTGTTGGGCCATTACCTCATTGAATTCTATAAGCTTCAAAAAAATCCATCCAACCATCTCGCTAGAAGATAGTCAAACATTTTTTGTCTTCTAGTAGCAGGTTATGTTTCATTGGTTCCCTTCATATGATATCACCTCCCATTATAATGCTTCAGTAATTTGTAGTCACTTCACAATTATGCTCTATTCTATTATTTCTCTTCCACCCCAATTACACCACTTCTACTATGCTTATATGTTGTATTACTCAAATGCACCCCTTAATTCAACTGTTTAAAACTTATTTCCTCTTCTTTGAACTCTGTGTCTTTTGAAAATGGAAAATGAAACGATGGAAAGTGATGAGCCTAGTTTTTGGTCAAATTTTGGGTAGAATCTATAGTCCATTTGCTGGCAGTGTCATGAAATTTAGCATTTGAGTGTTAATATTTGCATAATGTTTCCCTCAAACCATTGACACTGGGTTTAACCCTATCTCTGTGAAGTTTTAATGACATTGGCATATTACGTGGATTATCTATATTGATTTTGCATATGGTTGATGAATGTTCTTTAAGGTGATTATAGATGTGCAATTATTATGCGTACTGACATTGCTATGCAAGACACAATTTGTGGATGCTAAGTTGAGGAAGGAAACTGAAAGATGGTCATGCAGGGAATCATTCAAAGGAGTCAACTGAAGGACGATGACAATGGATTCCCCACGACAGTCAATTGTAACTACCTCGTATTTATGGAATTGAGCAATCACGGGCGTTACTACAATGCTGAGTCCACATTTGGGCATGCATGTCTGACTGGATTCCCTGCAGACGTAACTGCTTTGCCACTCTTTTCCCCGTTTTCCCTAAATGGCATCCTCTCAGTTAGTGGGAGTTGACTGCCATGTTTAGTTGGTAGTATAAATAAGGATTTGAATCTTCTTTTTGGAGGTTCTTAGTTCTTGATTGTTGCTATTAGATGATATCGATGATGTATTAAGCATTCTCCACTTTTCAATACAACCATGTTGCTACTCTATTTACACATTTTTCAATGAATGAGATGATTGTCTAAGTTTAAGCATTTGAGTTTGTATTAGTCTTAGTGGATACTCATCCAAGGGGGCCCACTTGGTGAGTAATCTATTCTTTGGAGTAATTAGTTTAGTTATTATTTCATGTTCTGCACTTAGTTCAAAATCTAGCATCGACTGTTCCTAAAACCACTAGAATTCTATTATGTGATTGTTCCTACAACCAAAGTAGACAAAGTAGTTTCATGCTTGTTCGCCCATATATTTATTCTTGTTATGCATTTTAGCTTACAATAGTTGTTAATTGATGCCCAGTCTTGCTTTATTTCTTTCCAAGCAGTTTACTTTCCAGTATTACATTTCTCTTAGTTGTAGTGTAGACATGGCTACTTTGAGTTCCTAGTGCACATACAGTGCTGACCCATTTCAAGTTTACGTCCTTGGGTTGATAAGTTAAATGCACCTTTGTGATGATTGAGATAGCTATTCATGTTAGACACCCAATCTCTGAATCATGGTTGTAAAGGCCTAGTTATTGAATCATTGTAGGAGGCTGACATTTTTGGTGCCATTTCCGGGGATGATGTCAAGCTAGGAAGTTCTTTGGAGTCATTGATAGTTTCTCTGCCATAGCACTTCTCTTGAGTTGTTCTTAGAATACCCCTTGCTTAGAAAAGTAACGATCTTCTATTATTTTGCTCATTCTTTGTGTGAGTTAGCTGATGCTGAGTTGATACCACATGCATAGAAAAAGAAGAGGAACCATTTCCCTTTGCTGATGCATATCCTGATCTGACTAGTTCTGAAGCCTCCACTGAAGATCAAAACCAAATTGATAACCATTTTCCTTGGAAATTCATCAAGAAGAAATGGGTGATACCTTCTTGTTTGAGTTTGATATACTTTGCAAGAGTTATGACTATATCACTAATGCTCCTAGGCTTAAGCTATTTCCTAGCACTTTAAAAGAAGTTGCACTAAGATGGTTTATGAGTCTAGGAAGAGACACTATGGAGACTTGGGAGGACATGAAGACAAATATCCTTGAAAAATACAAGGAATATTGCAGGGGCAGTGACATGAGAGGAGGTGATATCTTTAGGATACAACAAAAGGAAGATGAGAGCTTGGAAAATTACATTTCAAGGTTTTTGTTTTGCCTGCAGAAATCTCCACACCATACACTCAATGATGACTCACAAAAACTTCTTTTCTTGAAAGGAATCAATGAGAGTTGCACTGATGCTTTGGACCTGATGGCAGGAGGAGATATCACCCAAGTTCCTTGGGAAGATATCAAGAAAGTATGCCAGAACTATTCCAAAGTAGCTTTGAAGAAAGCGAGAGCTTACCAATCTTCTATGGGTAAGTCATCTACTAGTGGAGTTCAAGGATGGAGATTAATAATTTGTTGGAATATTTCAAGTAGGATATTTTAAACAATCTAGCTACTCAGCTAGATACACTTCAGGCCAAAAAGAAACATGAGGAGGCAGAGGAAATGTTGACATAATACTGCCCTCATTGCAGCCAAAAGAAGAGGGACTACAAATGCAAGATGGTAGCTAACATTGACAAGAAGATTCCACCCGAGTTCAAACCAATTCAGACTGAGGGGGATCAAGTCTACTTTGTTGCACCAAGGAAGCCATGGGCTCCAAGACAAGGTATGCCACCAGATCCACTATCTTTTTTTGGGCCAAACCAGACAGCCAGTTGCATGCAACCATCTTCTCAACCATAGCAGCCTGTTGTAATGCCTCCACCTACTAATTCAAGCTCCAATGCACCCAAACCTACTTAGCTACCAGCTCAGCCCACACCCAACCCAAATAACAAACCACAACAGTAGCCAGTATATTCTGCTGATTCAAATCAATTCCCTGCATATGTTGTGAGTGTAAGTGACATCTGCTTGCGTTCAAGAACCACTTTCCCAACTCCTTCCACACCCATCATCACTGAGCTACCTGTGGAAGAGGAAGAGGAACCTTTGAATAATCCTATTCAACCAACTATACCTAAAATCATGAACCAGCCCTAGCCAGGAAGACTACACAAGAGCCACCATTTCCTTAGAGACTGGAAGTTGTCAAGCATAAGAAAAGGAGGATACCACTTTTGACATCCTAGATCAGCTAAAGCATAGAAGTGTTCAGATACCCCTATTTCAAGCCATAAAAGATGTTCCTATATATGGCAAGGCGATCAAGGAAGCATGCCTCAAGAAGCCAGGTATAGAGAAGAAAGACCCAACTATAGTCCATGGGATGGGATAGCTTGCTGACATCATACGCGGAAAAGTGACTATTCCCAAGTATAATGACCCAGGCAGTCTTGTAGTAGCAGTTGTCGTAAACAAGATCCAAGTGAAGAATGCTCTGATTGATTTAGGGGTAGAAATCAATGTGATGACCAAAGACATCCTGCAACAAGTAAATGTTGCAAGCATGAGATCTACTCCTACTATCCTGTAGCTTGTTGATAGTCCTACTGTGAAGCCTGATAGTATAGTAGAAGACCTTGTGGTAATTCTAGACTCTTGGGAGTATCCAACAAACCTCATGACTCTCTCCTAAGGCCACCCTAGGATGATATCCTATCATTCTTGGAAGGCCATGGTTAGCAATAGCAGACACTTATATTGGGTGTCAGTTAGGTGACATGATGGCAAGAATACTAAAAAGCTTGTTCTTTATCCTCCTATTCAGCTGACCCATAATGAAGAGGATTCTATATGGCCACATGTTGGTGAAGAAGCCGAGGAATTTAACTCAGTGGCCCAGTTCATGATGTTAGGTAGAAGCCATTTCTTGCAGCTTCAAGATGAAGATGAAGTGTTATCTAGTATAATTCAGAACCGTTGTGAAGTTGGGGAAGCATCATCCTCTCATGCATTTGGTTTTGCTAATCCTGTGAAAACACTTCTGCCTATTCCACCTACTCTTCTTGCAGCCACTCTTCCTATAGCCACTCCACCTACGAACGAACTTCCTGCAGTGACATGCATTTTCCATACCATTCTACCATATGAACTCAAGGTATCGTGTGTTAATAAAGTAGCTATGATAGAATTGACTATTCAAGTATAGGTGTCTGAAGGAAGATATTTGAATATTAACAAGTTAAGTGCAGAACAACAATTGCAATTGGCAGACTTATTGAAGTCTCATCAGCATGCATTTGCATGGGAATTTCATGATATGAGAAGACTAGATCCTAAGCTCTACACTCATAGGAACTACATCAGAGAAGATTTTCAACCAGTAAGGCAGCCTCAACAAAGAATCAACCCTGCATTGAGAGAAATTGTTAAAACAAAACTACAGAAATTGTTAGATGATGGACTTATCTATCCTATTTCAGAAAACCAGTGGGTGCCTCCATTAGTGATCGTGCCAAAGAAGGGAGGAAAATGGCGAGTTTGTGTTGATTATAGAGAACTTAATGCTACCGTCAAGAAGGATTACTTTCCTTTACCCTTCATTGATCAAGATTTGGACACACTTGCAGGAAGGCAATACTTTTCTTTCCTAGACAGATTCAGTGGCTACAACCAAATTCAAATTGCACCTAAGGACCAGAAGAAGACAACCTTCTCCTACCCATGGGGAATGTATGCCTATTCGGTACTTCCTTTTGGCCTATGCAATGCACCTGCAACTTTGCAAAGAGCAGTCATTAGCATATTTTTAGACATATCCCTTGACTGGATGGAGATCTATATGGATGACTTTACTGCCTATGATGCTGATTTTAATGAAGCACTGAAGAATCTCAGGAAGGTCCTATAGAGGTGCGAAGACCAAAACCTATCCTTGAATAGTGAAAAGTGCTTCATGATGATGCAGGAAGGTGTAGTTCTTGGCCACTAAATTTCTCACAAAGGAATCCAAGTTGACCCTGCAAAAATTGAGAAAGAGTTCCTACAACAATTCACCCAACGTTCAACACACGAGCTTCCTGCAACTGAAAGTGGTGGACCTAGCATCCCACCTTTTGGCTAAATTAAGGTACGTACTTTTCATAATATAAAGTGGAAATCCATTTCTTCACCCATCCGCCCATCCGTCCATCCATATCACCTTTCTCTCTCTTCCATCACTCCATTGTACCTCACCTCATTCCACCTCATCTTCATTAATTGCTCAATTATTTCTAAAAAAAGGGGCGAAACGATACTTTCTCTCCATAATCTTTGCAATGCATTCTTCACACGCTCAGGTATGTACATGGTAATTCTCATCTCTTAATTAACTTTTAAGTGCATTTATTTAATCATGGCATGTTACTATAGGTGATTACATAATATGTCATTACTTCCTGTCAATTTACCACTCCCTTCTCGCATGTGTGGACACATGTCCAAATTTAGATTGGGGGGGGAATAAAAAATGAAAATATACTACTCATGTGTCAAATCATAATTTGGCTACGTCAGAAGATTTAAATAAGCCAATTTGAAAATCTAGCTTGCATGTGTGTGGTGATGTTAACTGAGCCACCAATTTTGCTCTCATTTATCACCACTTTTTTCGCCCTTAATTTCCCTATTGTAGTCTTGTGTTATAAGAAGTAAATGGTGAAAACAAAGAAAAAAAGGAAATTCAGTCGACATTGGCAGTGTAAATTTAGCAGAAAGGCATTGGATTTCTGACAAGAATTGTAGAGGAAAGAAATTTTGTAGAGTGACAATGATTTTAGACAATGGGAGGTGGCTTAATTCAGAATGAGCCCTTAGTTCATTATGTTTTGTTGCAGGATGCACAATGCCTAGCAGAATTTCAACATTGTGGATGGTTTGATTATTTCATGAAGTTGGATGGCTTTGATGAGGGCATTGCACTCAAATGCGCTCAAACATTCTTTAAGGGCAGAGCCATAGTAAAAGGGTTAGAAGTTGTGGCAACCGAGGAGAGAATTGAAAAAGTTTTAGGGTTACCTGTCGATGGTGAGCATTACCCTACCTCTAGGGATGCTAGGTTGGCTAGAGAAAAATTTACAGTACATGACGACCCATCAATTAACATAGATAAAAAAGGTACAAAGAGGACATCTCTGCCTAAACCATGAAAGTAGGCAGCTGTCTACATTATAAGGTATATCACCTGTGAGGGACATTTTTCAAACCTGCATTCGGTACACTTCAAGCTCTTGAGCCACATGAGGCACAAAAGGAGGATGAATGTGCCCAATGTTCTATACAATCTTCTCTCCATCATGGAAGCCGAAACACAAAAAGGTAGGGACAACTCTTTCTCCCACCATTTCTTGATAAAATTGTTGGTTAAGAAATCTTTGCATAGTGTATTTGAGATGTCTTGGGAAGAATTTTTAAATGTTGATCAATTTAGACATGAGGAATTGCAACCTAGGGTTTTACCCCAACCCCATAGGGTTAGTAGAAGATTAAGCATAGTTGAAGCTACTCCTGGTGCTTCAACTTATGGTGCTAGTTCTAGTATGAATCCTCCTATAGCAGTAGAAGAAGCCATAAACATTAGTTCCTCTGAAACTGAGCATTCAGAAAAAGCAAGCTCTTCATCTGATTCTAATGATGATGTCCCCCTACAAACCCTAATAAGAACCAGGGCATGGAGGAAAGAGGCTAAAACAAGAAAAGAAAAAGAAAAATCCCAAACTCAACGTATAGAGAAAGAGGTGTCAAGTGCTAGGAAGAGAAAGGTTGGCCCTATTCATCCCGCAACTAAAGGAAAACATAAGAGCACCCCTAGGAATTCAAAACCTGTTGGGTCAGCTTTTTGTATGCCTTCACAGGAAAGCCCTAGGCATGGTGAGACATCACATGGGGACACTGAAGCTCCAATGGAGCAAGAGAATGTTGAAGAAAAAGAAGAGGATATATTTAAGAGAGAAGAAAAAATAACACTGGCAGACCTTGCTAATATCGCAGAGGAGTTTGAGGATGAGCAAGGGTTCCTGCAACAAAACCAAGAACAAGAGTAGGATTTCCTGCAGCCACAACAAGAAGCACAACAAGAGCTAGAGAAAAGCCAGGAATAGGAACAATAGGTCCTGCAACAAGAAGAGGGCGAAGAAATAGTACCCTCACAGTCAAAGACAACTAGATAGCCTGAGTTCATGCAGATAGTACTGTATGGGGAGCAACCATCAACAAAAACACTGGTAGGAATTCATAACCCTCCTGATTTTACGGTTCATGCAACAATTTTAAATTTATGGAAAGAAATAGAAAGGAGGGAGGAAGAATGGAAACAAGAGAGGAAGAGAATGAAAAAGGAAATCCAAGAGAGGGATGAGGTTATTGAGGAGAAAAATGAGGAGATTGCTACTTTGAAGAAGAAAGTAGATAAAATTGTGATCCTGGTGCCACAAATTATAGAATGTAGAGCTCCTCCAAGGGTTTATGCCCTACACTTGAGAGAGAAATATATCTTTCAAGTTGTCAAAAATTATTTCAGATTTAAACCCCTCCATTGAAACTCCTACCGAATTCTTCAATGCCTATAGGATTGCTTCCCCTAAGATAAAAAAAATTTGTTATGTGAATTCTATATGCACAATTATTTTGTCATGCATGATCATGATTGGAACTCGTTGCTATATGTTGGGGATATTCAGCTGTGAGCATTTATATCTTGGGTACAAAAAGAGATTAATTGGGGTGAGTTGAACAATGCTTATAAGAAAATGGAATCTACCATCCCCTTAGCCATCAAGGCTGAGTCAAGCCACCCAAGGGATATTCGCACAAAATGGCTCAGGATACTTCTCTGACCAAGCTATGGCAACAAAATCATGCCCTGGATTGAAGCTGTCTACACTGAATATGAGGTCAAAGCAACAACAAAAGAGGAGCTTGTAAGAGGATACTTGGCCCAATGATGGAATAGGTTAACAAATGAGCTAAAACAAGTTGAGCCCCATTCTATTCACAATTATGCTACAACATTGAAGTGAATTGTCAGGTATATCTAGATTGGTAGAACAAAGGGGAGATTTTGGGTTCCCCTGACTTTCCAACCACCCATTCTCACGTGGTCAATACCAAACTATAGATTCTACCAATATGATATTGCTACAAAAAGGAAAAGGTAGAATTTTTTTGATAGATTGGGAGGATTTTATTGGGATCTAGACTCACGCTCTGTTGAGATAGATGTTGGTCAGCTAGTAGTTGCAAACTTCAGAGCTTTGACCAAATAAAAGAACAACCCTTCCACTGCTGGAGGACCAGCAAGACGTTAGGTTGGGGGGGAATGATGAGCTTAGTTTTTGGTCAAATTTTGGGTAGAATCTATAGTCCATTTGTTGGCAGTGTCATGAAATTTAGCAGTTGAGTGTTAATATTTGCATAATGTTTCCCTCAAACCACTGACATTGGGTTTAACCCTATCTCTGTGAAGTTTTAATGACATTGGCATATTATGTGGATTATCTATATTGATTTTGCGTATGGTTGATGACTGTTCTTTAAGGTGATTATAGATGTGCAATTATTATGCGTACTGACATTGCTATGTAGGACACAATTTTTGGATGTTAAGTTGAGGAAGGAAATTGACAGATGGTCATGCCGAGGAATCCTTCAAAGGAGTCAATTGAAGGACGACGACAGTGGATTCCCCACGATAGTCAATTGTAACTACCTTGTATTTATGGCATTGAGCAATCGCGGGTGTTACTGCAGTGTTGAGTCCATGTTTGGGCATGCATGTCTGACTGGATTCCCTGCAGACGTAACCGCTTTGCCACTCTTTTCCTCATTTTCCCTAAATGGCATCCTCTCGATTAGTGGGAGTTGATCGCCCTGTTTAGTTGGTAGTATAAATAAGGATTTGAATCTTCTTCTTGGAGGTTCTTAGTTCTTGATTGTTGTTATTAGATGATATCAATGCTTTATTAAGCATTCTCCACTTTTCAATACAGCCATGTTGCTACTCTGTTTACACATTTTTCAATGAATGAGATGATAGTCTGAGTTTAAGAAATTGATTTTGTATTAGTCTTAGTGGATACTCATCCAAGGGGGCACACTTGGTGAGTAATTCATTCTTTGGAGTAATTAGTTTAGTTATTATTTCCTATTCCGCACTTAGTTCAAAATGGCATCGACTGTTCCTGCAGCCACTAGAATTCTATTTTGTGACTGTTCTTGCAGCCAAAGCAGACAGAGTAGTTTCCTGTTTGTTCACCCAGATCTTTATTCTTGTTATGCATTTCAAATTAGCATATTTTTTAATTGATGCTCAGTCTTGCTTTATTTCTTTCCAAGTAGTTTACTTTCCAGTATTACTTCTCTTAGTTGTAGTGTAGACATGGCTACTTTGAGTTCCTAGTGCACATATAGTGCTGACCCATTTCAATTTTATGTCCCTGGGTTGACAAGTTAAATGAACCTTCATGACGATTAAGATAGCTATTCAGGTTAGATTCCCAATCTCTGAATCATGGCTGCAAAGGCCTAGTTATTGAATCATTGTAGGAGCTGACATAAAGGTTTTGCAAAAAGTTTTGAAAATCAAGAAAACTAAGAGATAATCATGAATACCCCTCCCCCCAACTAAAGTTTCCAAGTTTCCTCACTTAGTGTGTACATTTTGGGAAGAGGTTTAATTTTAGAAATAGGGGATAATTAAAACATGATATGTGACATACATGAATGCAAGATAAATTTGCATAAAATTAGTAATCCACAATGATAATTATGATAAATTAATGTTGAGTGTACATGTTGGAATGGTTTGAATTGAAATTCACCTCGTGTGAAGTAGATGTATGTCACCTTGAATTTGGTTTGAAATGATAGGTCGTGGGTGCTCTGAAGTTTGTGTAGATTTGGCATGAAATTGGTGGCACCATATCTTTGACACATGGAAAATATATTGGAATGATGGGTGAAAAGGCTGTAGAAAGTACGCTTATAGTGAGGTGAATTTAATTGCATGTTACAATGGAATAAAAAAAAGTGGTATGATGGTTACGTGTTGATGGAAAAATATTCTGCATGTAATGAAGTTTAATATGTATGGATATATGTGCAAAAGGATATACTATAAAATGATGGAAATGTAATTAAGGCAGGTGTTTATGGAATGACTGACAGAAAATTGCTACAGGCTTATGTAGTAACAGGGCCCTTTTGTAGTTTTGTCGCCTAGCGGTGTGATGTTGTAAGTCCCTGTTGCTTCTCCTATTGGTTCAAAAAATGAAGACTAATGAATATCACTTGTGCTTGGTGTGTTTATGTGAAATTTGTGTTAGAATAATACCTGTGAAATCTCAGTGGGCATGTTGTGTTGCTCGTCTACTGATATTTCTGAAGAACTACTCATTGGTGGTAATGAATTTTATACATGTTTCTCAAATTGATGCTACAGTAATAAAATAAATTCATCCTTCTGTAATGGTCATTTGTAGAGCTTCAATCTATGGCCATTAACTAGTAATGAAAACCTTACATCATCAATTGTTTGTAGCTATACTACTCCATTTGGAAAAACTCTTTTAATCTCATATGACCCAAGCCATCTAGTCTGGAATTTTTCTTGGTAATATTTGTACCTTGAATCATATAGTAAATCCCAATCACCTATATTGAATTCCTTGGTTTTAAAAAACTAGTCATGCCAACACATCCTTTGCTTCTGGATTATTTCAATATGGTGTATGGCTTTCATTTTGATTTCATCTAATGCATTGAGGTTGTGTAGCCTCTCCTTCTATGTTGTTGATAATTCCATGCCTAATTTTACTGTCATCCTAAGAATCTTGTATTCAAATTCTATTGGAAGTACTACCTTTTTACCATATATCAACTCATATGGTGTAAAACCCGTTGTCTTCCAGGTTCTTCTATAAGCCCAAACTACTTCAAGTAACCTGGCTACCCAATCCTTCCTTTGGAGTTCACTATCTTTGTGAGGATGTTTTCAATTTATCTATTTATGACCTCCACTTGACCATTTTCTTGAGGGTGGTAGGGTGTGGATTTTTTATGTTTGATATCATATTCTTGTACTAGTTTTGTGATCAGATCTTATGTAAACTGTGGTCCCTAGTCTATGAAAATTTCTCTAGGAACACCATATCTTATGAATATATCTTCATAGAGAAATTTTTCCACATTTCTATCTCTTGCAAACTGTAAAGCTTTAACTTCCACCCATTTAGTAAGGTAATATGTACAAACCAATAAGTATTCTTTGTTATTTGATGTTGGGGAGATGTGACCAATAAAATCTAGTGCCCATTTATCAAATGGTGCTATGAATAGTTATGGTTGTAATGGAATCTCATCTGTCTTTGTTGGTTTTACCATTCTTTGACATCTATCATAGTTTCTAGTGTACTTAACTGCATCTTTATAAATTGTTAGCCAATAATAGCCAGTATTTAAAATCTTAAGAGTTGTCCTCTTTGTTGCAAAGTTTCCCCCACAAGGTTCATCATGGCATGCTCTAAGGATATCATATACTTCATCTTCTTTGATGCATCTTCTCAATATGTTGTCAGGCCTTGTGTAGAATAAATATTCTACTATCCATGAGCAAGGAATTTTTTTTCTGAACTAATTGCCTCTTCTCCCTTGGTGAGAGGTGTGGTGGTGTTTTTCCTACTACTAGATAGTTGGTTATTTCTGCATACCATGGTGTATGCAAAGTGAGAGAAATAGGTGCTCATCTGGGAATGAATCATCTACAATCTTCTAATTTGGTTGTTAGTCTAAAGAGGAAATCTTCTACTACATTGGCTTTCCTTGGCTTTCCATAATAGTTATATCAAATTCCTAAAGTAGTAGTAACCACCTCACAAGCCTACCACCAACTATTGGTTTGTTCATTAGATACCTTATTGTTGTATGGTCAGTATGTATGAATATAGAATACACTGTAATGTAGTGTTTGAACTTGTTGATTGCATGAATCACTGCTAAAATTTCCTTCTCAATCATTATATAGTTAAGTTCTACCCCTTGAAGGTTTTTACTAATATAATAAATGGCATACTCAAGGTTTCCATCCTTCTGTCCTAACTACTACAAAATCATAAGCATCTATATGGATATGGAAAGGTAGATTCCAGTTTGGCCCTCTTAGGATAGGGGTCTTGGTTAATGTTGTCTTGATAGCTTCAAAGGAATTGTGACAATCAGTTGTCAATTCAAACTCTACATCATTGGACAATAAGATGAATAGTGGTGTTGAAAGTTTACTAAAATATTGTATGAATCTTCTATAGTACCCAACATGTCCAAGGAATCTTCTAACATCCTTTATTTTTGGGGTACAGGAAAGGTTGATATGATCTCAATTTTGTTGGGGTCTACTTGTATTCCATTATTTGACACAAAATGTCTCAAGACTTATCACTCAATCATTATCATGAAGCATTTTTCATGACTCATGGATAGGTGATGATCTTGACATATTTTTAATACTTTTTTTCCAAATTGGCAAGTGCCTCTTCATAGATATTCCTATAAGTTGTAAAATCATCCATATAAACTTCCATGGAATAAATAGCAAAGTCTAAGAATATGCTCAAGATTTCCCTTTGGAAAGTGGTAGGTGCATTACACAACCAAAATGACAAGATAGAGTAAGCATATGTACCGCAAGGGCATGTGAAGTTTGTCTTGTCTTGGTCCTTTGGGGCTATCTTAATATGATTATATCCACTAAAGCCATCCAAAAAGGAAAAGTATTGCTTACTTGCTAATGAATCTAGTACTTGGTCAATGAATGGAAGGGGAAAGTGGTATTTCCTTGTTGTTGCATTTAACTCACGATAGTCTACACACACTCTCCATTTACCTCCTTTCTTAGGTAAACTCACTAGTGGGGACACCCATTGACTGTTAGAGATTGGATATATGAATCTTGCATCTAGTAAATTTTGTAATTCTCCTTTGACTATGTCATAGATTGTAGGGTTCATTCTTCTTTGGGATTTCCTATTTGGTTTATAGATTTCATTAATGTAAATCCTATTCATGCATAGGTTTGGATCTATACCTTTCATATCATGGTAATCCCATGTGAATGTTGTTGTGTGTGCTTGTAGCACATTCAACAATGAAGTATGTTATGCAACAATCAATTGGTTTTTTACATTTAATGTATTGTTTGGAATAATATAGGTCAAGGATGATGTTTGAACATATCAAATGTCAAGACCTCCTATATTTGGAATACAATGATGTGGCAATAAGGTGTGGAAAATTTGAGAAATAGACTCAGATATATTGGTAGGAATTATGTTCTATAGTGGGTCTTGCAAACATGTTAGAGATTCATGTTGTTGTGGGTCCCTACCATAATTTTTCTACATGATGTTTGCAATCAGCTCATCTTCATCTTGGTTTTCTAACAAGGGACTATGTTTAATAGTCATCAAATTTTGTAAGGAGTACCGGTCTTCCTTATCTAGGATAGGCCATATAGTTTTCTCCAAATCTATATGTGGTTGGACAGGTGGATAGAGGACTAGTTTCTTAGTCACATTTCCACTAGAAATGATCATGTTACCAGACCTGCAACTTATAATGGTATCTACAGTTGCCAACCAAGGTCTGCCTAAGATGAGGGGTAATCATGCAAGGTTAGCTTTAGGTTGCAACACCATAAAGTCTATAGGGTACTTCCATGAGTCTAATTTTATTACCAAGTCTTCTATGATTCCCTCAGGTTTGACTATAGACCTATTTGCTAATTGTAGCATAGTAGGTCTAGGTCTAAGCTCCAATAGTTGTAATAGTTTCATAGTTTCTTTGGTCATTACATTGATGGCTGCCCCAAGGTCAATTAAGGTATTTTTAATGAGATTACCATTGATTTTGGCATCCACTACAGGGCTCCTAGGGTTTGCATACTCAAGGACAGTTATGTTTCCCAACATAATATTTGCAAGTTGTCCTAAGACATGTACAATTTGAGGGTCCTTACATTTCTTGCCTAACTTTTTTAGGCACAATTCTCTCACTATTTTGGTATAAATGGATACTTCCTTAATAGCTTAGATGAGGGGTATTTTGATGCAAACATCCTTGAGTTGTCCCAATAGATCAGTTCTAGCCTATGAATGATGTTTTTGTACTATTAATTTTTTAGGGAATGGAGGCTCTAGACTCATGGTTGTTTGGTTAACCTAATTTGATTCAAGTTCCTTAGGTTATTTTTCCATGGGCTCTATTAGGAGTTCCTCATCAGTTAATTCAGTGATGTGAGGAGATGAAGGCCCAGTTAACATCTTCCTTGATTTGAGGTGAGGTGTACATCACTAACCTTAACCCCATAGGTGGGGTATTGTATGGTGTCATTAGAATAAGCCTGCTCGATAGACTTATTATTTGGGTTAGGTGTAGGTTGTACTAGAAATTAAGGTGCTTTTGGTGGATTTGATACAATTGTTGAAGGTTTTGGAATTATGGCTTCTTGTTGTGGTTGTTGATAGTTGAGATTTTGATTTTTCCATTGTTGACCTCTTTTCCACTAAAGTTGCCATTGATTTTGTTGGGGTTGGCCATTGAAAATTATAATTAGGTCCTTGGAAATTCTGAAGTGGCCACATGTTTTGCTATTTTTGATTCCAATTGTATTGGGGCATTGGCCATTGTGAGTTTTGCACATTGGTCTAAGATTGAGGGTTCTAATTAGGGAAATTCGCATTGTTGACTAGAAATGACATGTTATAATTCAAGGGATCTTAGGGCATACCTTGTCTTGGCTTCCATGGTTTGTGTTGAGCTATGTAAAATAGTTGACCATCTTCATCTTCTAGTGCATGAAATTATGATTTCTTTTGCTTATCTTCATTAATACTAGACAACTTTTTGAACTTTCAATTGACCTTCTTTTGCTTGCAGTGTGGGTAGTATTATGTGAGGGATGCTACAACTTCTTCTTAATTTTTCTTGATGTGAAGGGTATCTAATTGTGTAGCCAAGTGGCTTATGATATCTTATATCATGTTTGATAGAAGATTTCTTAGCTCCACCCTTGAGACTCCAATGGTTGATTTATTAATGGAAGATGTCTTTGTTAGAGTATGATGATCACTGAGAGGGGGGGTGAATCAGTGATAAAAAAACAACTGGATTTAAAAATGCAAACTTTCAAGATAATTTAAATATTTTGCTAAATAAAGAAAGCAATCATCACAAAAAAATTGACACAAAGAAATTTTCCTAAGTGGAAACCCTCTGGGGTAGAAAACCACTCAAAATTGGCCTCACTAGCCTTATCTCATCAATTGAACAATTATAGTGCCTCATTGGCAGATTATGAGTATGCTATCTCACTGATTGACTAATGATTTGCCTCACTGGCTTACAAATTCTTCAATACAAGTCAAGATTTCAACAAATACAGAGTATACATCTTTGTTTCATTTCATAATCACCCTCTATTCTACCATCACTTTAGAATTAGAGGTCTGAAAGTAACTAAACACTAAAGTGCTTTCAAGAATGAACCACTTTTATCAAGAATAAAACTCTGTCATCTTTTTACAAAGTTTTACATTTTTCATGCAAGAATGACAATCAACAAACTGTTTGCACTTGTATCTCATAGACAATAAAAAACCACCACCTTCATCCTGTGTCGAGTACATATATATACATGGCTTCCAAATATTCTGATAAACTGTAGAATGAATTGGCATCTTCATAACTAATTTTTTTATTTCCTTAACAAATAACAGAATGGTAATCGTAATGTAGCTTTGCTCACCATATTTGAACGTGGTTAATAATACAATGCTCTGTTGTATGCAGACCTAAATAAATAATTTAACTTAATTACTGAAGGTTTACTCATAACTGACCATGAATGACCCAGACTTGGGTTACATTTACACAAACCCACAATGATTTAACATGTTAACGGAATGCATGAAAATTGAATGTGTGTTAACCACTGAAAACTTCATACCCGTATCAAAATTAAGACAATAATGTTGTGCAATATGAATGCTTGGACAGACAAAGAAAATTGTAACAAAACCCATGATGAAACCCTTAACAGAAAGGAAACAAAAATTTAACATCGCTAACAAAGATTCCAAGTGATGAATCAAAACTGAAAACCTTCTTTGCAAAGGTAAAATGGGTATTAAGGGAATGAATACACCTCGAAAACACCCCAAAAGAACGCTGGTAACAGTATGATGAAACACAACTTTGTTAATTCTTTCGTAATGCATTGCCAAACACAAAATTTTCCACAAATAAGAATGGAATAACCGTTTTGCTGAAACTACATTCTCGATGTCACCATGGCAAGGGTTTCAGAAACCCTTCTCTACCCTAGCTTGAGCATGAGCCAAAAGGGATGAAGAATGAAATGCATATCATAAGATAAACCTTCGGTATACCCTTTTTAGGGGTATGAAATATTATGCACTTTGATGGGATTTATAACCTTTTATACTTGCTTTCTTTTTTTAAATACCACATGCTAGGCTATGACTTTAGATGGACCATGCCACCCAAACCAACTTGGAATGCTATGAGAAAAAACACCATATGAAGCAATGTAACCACTAGACACCTTTTGTCTAGCATAAGATACTTGTTCATAACAAATTGAAGGTATATATATGAAACAGTCAACTTATACCATTCTGCCAAGAATATCAACTGATCACAAAGAAAATGCCCACTGATAATGTACCATGTCACTCAAGTGACTTTCACTGAGAAATTAAATATCATTATCATGCACCATGATTAATATAAACTGAAACTGCCTTGAACCACTGAAGATTATTATTGCCTAAACAACATGCCAAATATTGCAAACAAAACAACCCTTTTTCATAGGAAGATCAACATTAATATGCATTGCAATGAGCAATGAGATCATAACAAACTTGATTTATGACATAATGCCAACTAGAGAATTCCAGAGGGGACAACAGTCTTGTCTCCTCTAACCTTCTTAGTTAAAGGCCTTGAATAGTTTCTACATTCTTTGCAAATCTCCTCAAATGGTAACTATGAGATGTCTCTTTCCCTAATGAGGTTAAGTGCATCCATACAGTCCTCATTAACTCCCCTTAAGAATACCAATTTTAGAGATTCATCAAAGAGTCTATTTTGATGAGATTTCTTAAAGTAGAACTGAAACCTCTCAACATAATCTTCCAAAGATTCATCTTCCTTCTATGACATCCTGAAGATGTCATCCCTCTTTCTATCTGTCTTTGCAGTAATCTTGGTATTTCTCCAATAATTTTAACTTCACTGTGTTCCAATTGGGAACAACATCTCTTCCCAACCCCATGAACCATATTAGAGCAACATCTTCTAGTGTTTTTAAAAATAATTTGAGTCTATGGCCATTTGTTGTATTGTCATAACTTTGGCATAACACATCAAACTCAAAAAGAAAGTTGTTTGGGTCCTCTGTAACCAGTCCATAGAAGACATGTAGTGTTGAAGGAGGTATATTCTTTAAGGCAACACCTCTCTCCTAGTTTTTTATAGGGAACTCAAACATTACATGCTTTGGTGGGTCTTCTCCTATTGCATTAGCCATGATGTTGATGTGTATGTGAGAAGTCTCCTTTATTTTTGGTGTATGTACTCATTTCAGGGATGATTCTTCTTTAGGAATACTCTCGCTCTATTCACTATGTTCACCAGTATCCTATAATGCTTTGTGTGTTGTAGGGAGAAATATTCCTAGAGTGTCTCTTTTCCTTTGCATGCAATGTTTGTAACTTTTTGGTTCAACGGTTCTTGCACATTGTTAGTAACCTGTGTTGTGTTGATGGCTAAAAACCCATTTTCCCTAGTGCTGAAAATGGAATTGCTAGACTAGGAATTCTTGAAAAGAATTGGAAATACACAGGAGAATCCTGAAATTAGTATTGTCCCTAAAAATGGTGCTAAAAATATACGGATTCTATAATGTTTGATTAACTTGGTACTATAGGTAGACACATAATTCAGAGGATGGATTCCTAACTGAACAGTTCACCAAACCTTTTACAAGAGGCTACATTTAATTATTAGCTATGGATTTGTAATCTTTTGATAGTGCTAGCACTATATGTGCATTCATGGATTCTAACATGGCCTATATCAATGAGTATAGATGATTTACATGTGTACACAAAATGGCAAAAGATGGAAAAGGAAATGAAACATTAACTAGAAAAATAAGGGAAATAACATAAACTATTATTTGTGCCATAGGTACTTATTACGTAAGGTTGTGACTACTAGCTTCTAAGATTGAACTGCAACTAATTAGTCCAAGAGTATGAAACTATAATTAAGCTAAAAAATCTAATTCAACTACATAATTATATTCATGAACTCCCCATGCATGTAACTATAAACTATCTTAATCAATAATACATGAACTAATTTAATAACAAAAAATAGAGTGGATAGCAATACCTAGAGTGGTCCTTGCTTGAGTTGCTGCTTCCACAACATATATCAACACTTACTACTTGATCAACAAATCATGATACTAAATTAGCTCCTTTATTGCATGGAAATTTTGAACTTTGACAAGAATCTAGTCCAAATTTCTCATTCAACAATACATGTAATTTATTCAACTGATAATAGAAAACTAATAGTGAGTAATTATTAACTGGTAATTAGCAAAAGCTAAAAAAGATAACTAAAATAATTGGTAACTATATTTTCTCTTCACAGCACAGGGTTCACGAGGAGTCTTATTTGTCCTAGTTCTGAAAACATAATCATAATGTATTTGTCCACTCTCCCTCAAGAATAGGGAGAGGACTTAGTATTTGCAACAAAAAACCATAATTAAAAAGTAGAAGAGAATTTAAATTGAAACTCCACCCCAACGGTTTAACACCATGATAGAGACATGTTTCATGAAGAATTTCTTATCATGGGTTAACCTGATTAGAATAGACTCCTTCTTCCTACCATCTTATTCGATGTGCCTATGGTGACTCATGGTTTGACTATTCAATGGTTTCCTTCGTTCTTCTTTGGAATTCTCACACTTTAACCATTATGACCTCTCCCCTAAAACTACCTATAGTCCTTATGCTATGGGCTAGAAATCTAGTTGTTGTAGGTTATAGTTCTTAGCTAAAAGAGGCTAGTTTCATCCTAAGGCATACACATCATTGAAAATCATAAATTAAGCATAGAATCATACTAAATTTAAAGATCATTCATACATTCACTCATACAAATGTCATCATATCATATTTGCATTACCACATACTAAACTCTAGTTTAAAGTGCATAAAAGGTATAGAAGATGTATAAGTCTTAGAAATGTTTGTGAACTTTGGCAGATTGAAATGATAAAATACATAAAATAATGAAATAAATATAGTCATAAATTAAGCCCATCACTTACTATGTTTCCTCATTTACAACCTCTCTATAACAGTCTACTTGAAGCAGGCTGGAGTAAGGTGGAGGATTTCAAATCGGTTCAGGTTCTAGGTCAATTGATGATGATGGGTTGGAAATATCCTCAAGAGTGGCCATCAGGTGGTACTAAGGAGGCTAGTCAGGAGCTAGCTAGGATTTTGGCTAGCAAAATGTCAAATTCCCTTATAGGGAGGGATATTCTAGCTTGGGGCCCTGATCCAAAGGGATTTTTTTTTTTGGCCTCGGGTTACTTGGAGCTAGATAGATAGGTGTTTAGGAGGGCTAGTGTTCCTTGGTGAAAGCATGTATGGAAAAAAATTTCTTGGCCTAAATGTAATTTCTTCTTATGGCTGGTGGTCCAAAATAGATGCCTTACTTGGGAGAATCTTTGGAAGAGAGGCTTTTAGGGTCCTTCCATCAGTGTCTTGTGTAAAAACAAAAAGGAATATGCTTCTCATCTCTTTTTCCAGTTCCCTTTTTCTCAGGAGATTTGGCACTTCTGGTGGGGGCTTGGAATCATGCCTGTGTTCATGCCACATCTTTAGTTGAGTTCCGGGATAACTTGGATAGACCTCCTACTCAATCCTCTTTTCTTAAAATTGCTTAGATTATTGGCCCTTCTTTTATTATTTGACATACATGGTTAGAAAGGAATCAAAGGATATTTTAGGGTGTGCAAATAGGGGTGGATTCATTATGGAAAAGATCCTTAGTAGGGCACAAGAGACTATTTTAGAGAAATGTGACTTCTCGAGTACAATGGATCCTAGTGATGTGGCTATCATAAGGAATTTGGATCTGGTTACTGGAGGCCTGGTTACTTTGTGGGGAGAGTTCCTTGTCAAACCAAACAAAAAATTCATTGAGAGGGTAAGTGGACTCCTCCTCAAGAAATTCTAAAGGTGAATACTAATGGCTCTTCTAGGGGGAATCCTGGACATGCAGGGATTGTTGGTATTGGCAGAGTTAGTGATGGAAGTATTGTCTTTTTCTTCTTTTATTATAAAGGGAAGCATAATAATAACCTTATGTAGGCCCTTGAAATTCTTTATGTTGTTGAACGACGATGTTCCCTTAGTTGGAAAAAGATTATTTGTGAATCTGATTCATAGATTGTTGTGGATATGTTGAAAAAATAAAGGTTGGAGGGAGTTGGAAACTATCCATAGTGTTTAAATAGATTTGGAGTTTGTGTTGCTCTTTGGAATATATTTCCTTTTGTCATATTCCCAGAGAGTGGAATAGAGTGGTAGATTGTATGGCTAAGTGGGCTTCAGAGCATATGAGAAGAGGTGGGATGTTAGAGATTGGGGTCTTTTGCCACCATATTATGTGTTGGATTTGGAAAAGGTTCTTTTAGAAGATAGGAATATGTAATTGGCTCTTTTGTGGAGTTCCTTTGGGGAATCCTCTTTGAATTTTAGTTTATTTTGCATTCTTTCTCATCATTCAATATAAATTTTACCCACTTTTCTAAAAAAATAAATAAAATTGAAATAATTATTTAATTATTGAGAATTAGAAGAGATTAATGGAAAATGAATTAATTAAATAATTAAAATTATTTAATTAATATGGAGGAAAATGATAAATTAGCGAATTAATTAAATAATTAAAAATATCTAATTATCCAAGATGAAGGGGAAATGATGTTAATTTGATCAAATAATAAAATTATTTAATTAAATTTAGAAGAAGAATTGATGATAAATGATGACGGGATGTGTTAGTCATTTTTAGGTGTCTACAAATTGTAGAGACAAATGAAAGGTAAAAGTAGTAAGTAGATGAGAGAAATATCAATAGAGATGTTGAGAGAGATGAAGGAACCAAATAAATTGAGAATATAATGAAGACGAAAAATAGATAACAACTAAAAATAATATAGAGGAAAAAAAAATAATAGAAAAAGGAACAAGTGAAAAGGATGAGGGAGTTTTAAAAAGCAAAGGAGTTGTATAGACATAGGTGCTTATGCAACCCCTTGAATCCTATTCTTGGAAATTTGATTCGTAGGGACATGATTAACATGTATACCCTATTTTTCATCTACAACCTACTATACAATCAATTATTAGGTTTATACAAGTCAATTACAAATGCTAATAACACTTGCCAAGGAGAAAAAAATGGAGGATCAAGTCCTAACATGCTAGTTGTATCTAATGATGGTCATTGCTCCTTGCTTCCTCCATGGATGGTGTAGTTGAAATTTACATGGAAGATAACATGATTGCCAAAAAAATATTATTTTGTGAAATTTGAATATTTTAAATTGAATATAAAAGGAAAACTAATCCCCAACTGAGATTTGTTCCATAAAATTTATATTTTTTGGTAGGTACATGATTCATCACACACATCATTATGTAATCTTGTGAGAGTATTATGGATTGACCTAATCAAATGTAATAGCTATTATGAAGTATTTTGGTATAATTCATGTACAACTCCATGTTTTTTATAAGTATTATATTTTATAGATACATGGTTTGATTTGAGTTTGTATCTTTGCATTATTTGCCACAACTTGTATTTTTTGTAATATGTGTGTGTGTGTGTGTGGGTGTGTGTGTGTGTGTGCGTTTGTGTGTGTATACATATATGTGTTCATTCATATACATATGTGTATATACATGTATATGCATACATATTCATACATATGTATACATATACAAGCATACATATGCACATATATATATATATTTACACACACATGTGTATAAACATATATATGCATGTTTATTTTGGAAAAATTCATGTTTATTATAATCAAATTTATATTTATGAATACATGGTTTGATCCAAGCTTGTATCTTTATATTGTTTGACACAACTTGTATTTGTTGTAACATGTGTGTGTTCATATATATTCATATACACATGTGTGCATATGCATACATATATATCAATAGAAATATCTATATATACATGTGTGTGTTCATACATATGCATAAACATACATTTATATAGAAATATACATATGTGTATATAGGTATGTATATATATGTATAATTTTTTTAATCTAACTCATGGAAATGACCTTTGAACTTAAATTTGACCTTTATATGTATGCATATATGTATGTATGTATATATGTATATATGTATATATGTATATATGTATATATATGTATATATATATACATATATGTACATATATATACATACACACACATATATGTATACACACACATATATACATGTGTATGTATGTATCTATACATGTATATATGTATATATACATACATATATAGATAGATGGACACACATATGGGGTGATTAAGGTGAGATCAATGTAGATCAAATTATCGTTTCATTTGTGGGATTGGGAAATATTGAGTAGCCAAGTATCTTGAATACTTTTTCTCAAGAATCCATACACATATTATCAATGAGTATGGATGGTGCCGAGAAGGATATTATAGATGCATTCCTCAATATTTAATTCAAGGAAAGGTACTTGGTGGACTACTATACTATACATACATATACATAACATGTATACATATGTGTGTGTTCATACATATGCATACATACTTACACACACATGTATAAATATACATACACATACATATATGTATGTATGCATATAAATACACATCATATATATATATTCACATGTATAAAATCACACATGCATGTGTATAAACATGTATGCATGTGTATGTGTATAAGTATATTTATGTTTATATATATAAGTATACACAAAAATGCATATATTCACATGCATATAGAAAGATATATATGCACACCCCACAAAAATATAAACTCACACAAACATATTTACATGCATGTATGTATATGCATATAATTAAACACAATAAAAAATATAGATATATTAATACACATACATAAAAATAGTATTAAACATTATATAGCAATACATTTTTAATCTTTTTAGCTCAAACTTGGAAAAGATAAAAACAAAATACGAAATAAAAAATATTAAAAATAAATATATGGTTTATTTCCTTAATGAGGTCCAAATTGACCTCACTTGAAATCAATAATGAATTCATCCTCCTCTTACATAGTTTGTGTACATCATTTTCCCCCTTTGATTTGAACTATGTTTTCCTATAATGCATTGCAAAGATAATTGATTGAATGATAGAAATAAATTAATGTTAGCGATGATATTTCTAAAGACCATGCTCTTTTAGATTCAATAAATTGAACAAGCCTACAATATATGCAAACTCATATTATGTGAACTAACTTTAAAGTCTTATCTCCACTATTTTCATGGAATGAGTAAGTAGATTATATGCATCTTATCAATAATTGTACAATCACTTTGCAAAGAAAATTATATTCCTTCAAAAATACAGTGTGGATACACACCTTTAAAAGACATGACAAATAGGTATTCAAAATGTCTTAGAAATAGAATGAAATTTCTTACATGAATTAACATTGAGCTACCACACATGTGTATCAACAAGGATGATATGAGAATAATTCTTGCCATATTTATGACCTATGGCTATGGTGTTCAATGGGAAACATGAATTTATTATTTATGCTTCTCCTTGCCATTGATGTCATGTCTCTAGCGATAGTGATTGCTCTATTCCACCTCCTATAAGTTATAAATTCCATATATCAAATATTTATGCAGAAACTTTATTTGATAATAAATAGAATTGGATGACACCATTGGACAATATGTGTTTGAAGCATATATATTAATGTGTTTTCATGGATGATAAATTAGATGTTATCTTTAAAATGCATGCTATTGTGATTGAAATAATGATGAATTATTATGATGCAAATATTTTGATTATTAATTATGGTTTTATGACCTAACATATCAATGAGATATTGAGTACAAATGAGTGCAGGAATAGGTTGAAGGTGAGAACATGTCTGAGGTAGAGATGACCTAGCCATCATTGCAAAGACTACATTAAAATGTCAACCCAAGGTTTTTAAACTTGTGATGGTGCAACATTATGTATACCTTCAGAGACTTAAAAATAATTAAGCTATCATATCCAAGTGATTCTACTTACTAGAAATTCATAGAATTGTAAAATAGTAAAAGACATAACCAGAACTAGTGGCTACGGGTACCTACAACTTAGACTGTAACTGAACTGTTGCTAATAAAATTGTTATGCCTTGCATAACCACCCCATTTTATTCTGGAACAAAATGGGTCCCCCTTTTTCTTTTACCTTTGGTTATTTGTTTAGGTCTTAGGAGTTCTTTTGTTTTCCTCCTAAGTTTTTCTTTTGTTCTGTCAAATTTTGGTTTTGCCTTAGCCAGAGTTGGGTTTCTTTTTGTTAAAATTGAAGGCATGATGAACAATAGTGTATTTTATATGCTTTTGAGAACTAATGGAAGCATTGTTTCGTAGGATTAAATCGTACATCTGATGCTTTTCTCAAAGGAAGTCTATTAGAAAGCATACCTCAATCAAATTTGGCATAAAATTCCTCAAAGAACAAAGTCGGTGAGACCCTCCTATTGTCTTGTCGACTAGCAGTGTGTTCTATTCATTTGAAATACACCGGTTGCCCAGACATTTCAGTCGCCATGAGTTTTTATGTATCTCGCTGACCAGAAGAGGCCTCGCCAAAATATTTTGGGCTCGGCATAACGTCTTGCTGACTGGAGGAAGTCCCACCGAAGAAGGATGTCATCGGGGTAATGTCTCATCAATGGGGTGAGGTCTCGCCGAAATGAGGTGGCTTCGGAGTAAGGTCCTGCCGACAGATGAAAGTCTCGCCGATAGTTGTTCATTAGGCCGTCAGCGGGGAGAAAGATTTACATTCGCTATAAGGTCTAGCCGAATGGTGGAAGTCTTGGCGAAAGGGTTTGCTTCGGGGTGATGTCTCCCCGACATGGTAAAGTTTCACCCAAATGTTTGGCGCTTTGGAGATGTCTCGCCGATGGTTGTTAGTCCCACCGAAGGATTCTCCCTTCGGTGTAATGTTTTGAGCTTGGAGTAAGTTCATGCCTACAGAAGGGTGTCTCGCCGAAGGATTCTGCCTTCGGTATGATGTCCCGCCGACTGCTAGTGGTCTTGCCGAAAGCAGAAGGAGTTCAGAGGGAGATATAGATTTCGAACAGTAGGAATTTTCTAAAAGATAGAGGAGACAAAACTGCATCCTGTTTCTTAGTAATGGGATCTTCTTTTTGTCTCCTTGGTTAGGATTAGAAGGTAGAGAAACTCGAGAGTAGAAGGCAGTGATGTATCTTTCAAGTTTTCTTAGTGTAGATGGAGATGATTTGAAGACATGGATTTTCTGTACACTGGTGATTGTGCCAGATTTTTAAATATTGTTTATCTATTTCACCAACAGTAGAAGCAACCAGATTTATATCTACTTCATATTATGCTTCAGAATGGTAGTTATCTTGGGTTAATCATTTGATTTGAAAAGCTTTCAAGGAATGAAATTTTATTCTATGTTTTGTTTAAATGGTGATTTACAATCTGTTGTTGAAGTTAGCACTGTGAATGAATGAAACTGTGTGTTAGTCACAAGTTAATTTTGTTCTCAAGTTTTAGTTAGGAATTCCTTGAAAGGTAACAAGTCTGGTTAAGTTGGATGAATTATCATTCTCTTCAGTTCCAAAGCTTTGATCTATCTTTTTCTGTTTCTTTAAAAACCCCAGTTAAAGTAGGTTTCAATTTATGTTTGATCTTAGAACAATCCAAAAGCTCAACACTAGTAGGCCCCTTGAACATTATAGTTCACATCAACCACTGAATGAAATCAACACAGTTGAGAACCGATTACCAAGACCTTGGGAGTTAGATATTCATGCGTTATTCTTTCTCTTTCAGGAGAAACAAAATAGCAATATTCTGTTTACATGTTGTTGTGCTATTCTGACCATCAACAAAAACATTACTGTGTCAACTCAAAATTGATAAAAACTAATGATTCAACTAAATTAAACTTTGGAGTACTACTGGTTAACCATTGCATGCATATTTATAATAATTCATTAACAATAAGCAAGAGATGAGATTCTAGTTAACTTGCATATAGTTCATGAAGTAATGATAAATGAAAAACAACTATTAAACATAAATGAACAACTAAAAAATGAAGTGAGGAATAGTACCTTCAGTGGCCTGCTCAAGTGGTTGTTCTCACTTTAACTGAACCCAAATCTAACTACCAGATTCTACACATCTAATGAGATTAACTCCATTCATTGCATATCATGAGGATTACACAATATCTTCCCATAGATTTTATTCAATCATTCTGAATATTCATCATGTCTTTAACTTGAAAATAACTGATATCATAAAACTAAAACATCAACTAACTTCTATGGATTCAACCAATGACTATATACAAGCTTGAGGGAATCTTATTCAAAACAACAACTAACCAAAATCATTAACTTTCCACTCCTAAAGATCAAAGCGTATAGTTAAGATTGAATTATTCAACCTATAATAGAAAAGGAAGAAGAATCCTAATAGGACTAAAACTTTTTTGAAATAGGATTGCATGTAGACATATAAACATTTATCAAAATCCTATCAGTAAAGGAGTCCTCTTCTTTGGCACTTATTAACTGGTTATTATAGACATTGAAAAATGTATTGAAAGATATCATACACTCGAATCAGGTATACTAACATCATTTCATCCTAAAACCCATCCTCTTTTTGCTTAATTAATTATATCATTTGCATCTATTAACCTAATTAATTTAATCAAGTTAATTCACCCCCTTTCATGCTAACATTTTGTCTCATTAAATTAAATAAATCAAACTATTTAATTTAAATTCCTAAATCTTCTTATTTAATTAAATAACCCTAAGTTATTTAATTAAATGTCATTCCACCTTTCCCCCATTCATTAAATCACTTTATTTAATGAATATCATCTAATTCTTCTAAATCCCCTAATTGCATAATTAACATTTTTTAATTATCAATTATCTTAATCTAATTCCCTCCCACTTGCAAGGGAATATTCCAAGGAAATGTTCCTCCTTTGCACATTCCTCCAAAAGGAATATTCACATGGAATATTCTTTCCCCTTTTGCACAATTAAACTTTTTTTTAATTTGCTAATTAACTATTTTCCCTCACCCATGAAAATATTCCAAAGAATATTCTCTCTTCTCACTCATTTGAAAAAGGGAATATTCTTACAAGAATTCATGTGCAAGTTAGCTTGTGACCTCTTGTGCAAGTTAATTTGTGACCTCTTGTACGGGTCAAAAGTGTGTTTGTTTGAAGGAATATAATCCCTTGATTAAAATATCATCTTTCATTCCCATCTATTGATGAGAATCCATGATCCATTCCTCCAACTTCTTCCATCCTTGACCATTGATTGAACTTTTTGATCTCAACCATTCATTTATCATTTGCTCTCATATAAATAGGTCACTATTTGGAGATAAAAGGGTCCATCTTTTAACATCACAGTTATGCTGTTAAAATCACTCATACTCACACTCATATTTAGCACACATTTAACATCTTTTTTAGTTTATTTTAATTGCACATTAATTAACTTTAAGCTTCCATGGTCATATAATGCATCCATTTAGCTTATTTGTTAATTAGGGTTTGAATCTTTTTAGCTTAAACTCATTTAGATTAGCTTAAAATTTTCATATATTCATCATTTTAGCATAAATCATGTTAAGTTAGCTTGCATCATGCTTATTTAAATTAAAATCATGTTTTCATACACATCTATTAAGGGTTTCATTAGTTTTTTCAATAAAACTGATTGGAACAAGCTCATTGTCCAAGGGATTGGGAAAGGGTCACTGTTCCACATCAACGCAACACCACTCCCCAAACAGATAAGTTTCAATGGATTAGAGTAGGCATTCTTAAAGCTTTCGTAGTTTAGTATAATGGGTTTTCATGGATGCTTGGTTTAATTTTCATTTGAATGATCCTATTGAGATTTTACGTTAGTGGCTTAATTATGCTTTGATTCTTTATGGATCAAGCGTAATTGGCCCATGCTAATTTTTCGGTCACCATTCTGGTGCTAGAAGGAGGGAAAAACTAATCAAATTTAATCAATTTCTATCTCAAACTCCATTTTTTTGATTCTTACAGGATATAACGACGCTCAAAGGAATTTTAGCGACGTCTTTGTTGGGTGTTGCCATATGACGCTATCGTTATCTAAAACAATGATGCCCAATTAATATACTGGCGTTGATTAAAACAAATGGTGACACCGAATAATTTTAGAGGTATCAAAGATTTATAAATGACGACGCTCCCCCAAACAGTGGTGCTGTCATCATCATTGGTTTTTTGTAGAGTGACACCCAAAAACACCAGAGTGACGTTATCATGAACAACGACGCCCTATTCTGGTAAGAAAAAATGATGATCAATTTTTAGTATGTGCTTTAATTTTTTTTGCTTCATCAGATCACTAGCATGCCCTTGACGTTGTTCTGGGTTTTAGGCTAACTAGGTTTTGCAGGTTGGATGATAAAAGTTTAAGTGAAGAAGCATTCTTGTCTTTAAATCCTATAATTGTAGCAAGTGTTTCGACACTTTTGGGGAAATTATAAACCATTTATCACACTTTTCATTTTATGCTTTAGGACCACACTAGCTTGCAATTGGGTTTTAAAATGAACGCTCAAAAGAGACTAAAATTGAACCATCACTTCATCATTTTACTTTGGGTTTAAAATTGAACAAAACAACTTAACACTTTGTTTGGTACTTAAAATAAATTCATCTTAGCTTTAGGGGTTAAAATTAACAAGTGTTTTCTATGTTTTGTGATTTACACTTTTGTTATTGAATGCATACTTACTTCTCTCGTGCCACTCGATGATCTTGAGAATCAAAAAATTCCTTAACACTTTGTATAATCACCCACATCTTTCAATTTGGATTAAAATGAACCCCATGTTAGTGTAACGAAAAAGGTGTGGTGTGTGTTCTCTCCTTGCTTCATGTGAACTGGGAGATCGAACTACAAATGTACTTCCTTGTTTTTGTTTATCTTTAGAGGGCTTGCCTCCTCACTTTGAAAGGAGGGAATGACCCAAGCAGTAATGAGCTAAAGCCAAGCTCTTTCAAGTCGCTATATAAAATGTGTTTGTGATGAAAGTCATAAACAACAGCTGCAAATGTGTCATATCGAAAAGTGTCACCCTTAGTATCTATGTGATACATTAAAATATCTTCTTAGGAAGAGACTGAGAGGTCTTGATTGAAATAATCTTGAGCTAATCTTTCCACATGTATGGCCACCTTGAATGAAAGCCCTTCTTACGAACCAATTGTTTAGAATCCAAGAACCTTTATACTTGTTGGTGTAGGAACAGTCATTCCGAAGCCACCCCACATTTTACTATTCAATTGTTGAAATAGGAAAATCCTTAGGATCTTCAAATCTTCAAGATTTGAGATTTGGTGGTCCCGAGAAGTGTGTGTTGTGGAGGGGAGCCAGTGTTCCCAAATCTCTATCTGTTCACATTGTCTTAGTGTTTGGAGAAATCCAAGTGGGGATTCAACAAGTAGTATTTTTTGAACCTAAGGTTGTAAATGCTTGTGAGTCAATTTAATACTTTGCTTGGTTCAAAAACATTACAAACAAACATTCACAATCTTCCTCAAAATTTCAAATGCTTTGGTCTAAGTATGGATACCTTTTGAAATAGCCTTGATATTAATGCTTGTCCTAAGGATTTCCATCCTTAGATATTTCTAAATATCTTGACTTATATCTCAATCCATACTTCCCAAAGTTAACATAGGCAAACTATTTCTTGAATTTCATCCTTTTCACAAAATGGACATTGTGAAATTTATGATGTTTTTGACATATACATTTAGTTTGTACTTAATCAATACAAGTGTTTGTGGTAAAATAAACTCACTTAAGCAAGATAAAATTGACAAATTTAATCCCAAATGACCATTTGGAGATTGATCGCTCTCATTGAACAACCCGATCTTACAAGTAACCAAAATTTGAACTAATTGAGGGAGAATAAACCAACATAATTAGTAGTTTGAGAAGCTTCACTTTTGAAACAAAAGAAACACCCATTCAGTGGAGAAACACAACAACAATCTTAGATGAAGAAGAGGAACAAGCTGATATTTTGTTTGGAAGGCCCATATTACCACCACCCGCATGGCAATAAATATCCCTTTTTTTTTTCATAAACTTGAACTTTTCTAAATGATCTCACACAAAATCAAAATCCCCAAGAGAAGGTCTACAAGTCGTCATTTTAAACTTAGGCATCTTAGTCCAAAATCTCTCAAGAAACACCTTTTAGTACTTCACCAAAATAGAACCAGGTTGGTATACAACTTCTACAAACATGCTTCAAGGAACAACCCAGAATTGTATATGTTCTTTTTTAGTCAAACCCTGGTCTTTTTCATGATAATGAACCTATCTAAAACATTGTGTCTTTAGGATTTGAAAACTTTATAGGTCTAGCATGTTTCTCACTACCTTAGTCTTATCAAACAAAGGTCCACTTTAGGTCAACATTGGGTCAAACATTTCATTCATCTCTTATAAAAAAATTATCCTTCACTTCACCTATCTTTGTGAAAATTTCAAACTCACAAACACCTTTTGACTTAAAACATCTATCCAACCAACCCCTAAATGAACTACTTCGTATGAGAATTGAATCCTTTTCCATGCACTTGGCTAAGTTAGTTATCATCTTTGGACAAGTTTATCTTGAAGGTCATGAGTCTACCCTAAAGATTCAAAAGTTCATAAACATCCTTTATCCAAACATCAAAACATCAAACTTAAGTCAAAAGTGTTGTCCCAAAATGTTTGCAAAGATCACTCCCCATATAATTCATCTTTTCATCTCCCATTATCACCATTGCTCCAAAAAGAATTAGAGCAGCCCTTTTACCTAGATTTGAGTCAAGTAGAGAGTTCAAACATTAAAAATCTCAACACAACTCTCCTAGAGGTGACCCAAATTTTATGGTAAAAACAAGATCACAACACAACAGAATCATGGAGAAAACCAAAGTCACATTTACCACAAGTGATCCAAATCCTCTAGAATTTGATCTGAGAAGTCACGCTACTCCATCACAACAACCTTCATCTCCATTAGGGCCATATGAGATAGAAGACATCACGAACAATCCATTTGGACTTACTAGGGAAGAAATGATGGAGCATCAAGCCTTAGAGAAGATAGTTCCTAACTCCCCATCTTTTGTTGCACAATCATTGACACAAGGCTTGACGTCATCCACTATTCTAGCAACTCCATTCCTAGGGCTAAATCAAACATCAACACCTAGTATTGTAGCTATTATTGCTAAGGACTTTGACCATACTCTTCCATTTGAAAGCGGTACACTTGTGGATACCCTTGAAATCAATCCTCCATCCCAAATGATCACTTGGACACCAAAATTTGGTGCTCCTCCCATTCCTAAAGATCCCAAAAAGTAGTATAAACCACTTACACTTCATTACTCCACAAAAAATTCAACATATCGAGGACACCCCTCTTCATCCATACCCACGAGTACTACAAGTGTGCCTAACATCTCACAGAGTAGTGTGAACCAAATATCACACGTAGACCCAAAAGGGCAAGGAAATACACTCATGCAAAATTAGCCTTTAACACCACATGGGACCTCTTCATCCAATCCTCCCTTGGATACATCAAATACTACAGTTGTCCAGAACACATCTATCCCATCCACCATCAACCCACATAAAAACAATCCCTTGGTCACAAACCCCATCAACCAAGGTAATACATTGACCACATCTCAAACACACGGGAATCTCCAAAACATCAGTCAAGGGAACCCTTTCAATCAATGGACCCAAGGTCCTAATATTCCCTTAACATTGCAAAATCTTACGATGCCATCCTCATCTTTTTTGTTTGTCCCCCAAGTCATGCAAAATCAAATGGGACCTCAAACTTACTTTCCTCCACCCCAATCGACTATCTTATAAGGAATGTTGAACCAAGGGAACTACTAACCTCTCATCAACAATCCAATACCCACTCAAAACATCACCACTTACAACCCATCATAGTTGTCCCAACAACTAACTGATCCTACATTGCAAGCACATGCCCTAACTTTACATCAAGCACAACAGGCTTATCAACAAGCCATCCAACAACAACAACAAGCAGCCCTAGTAGCACAACAACAACAACAATAGCAAGCAGCCCTAGCAATAAAATAACAACAACAAAAACAATAAGCAACCTTAGTGGCACAACAAGCAGTCTTAGCACAACAACAACATCAAGCTCAGCAAGCAGCCTTAGCACAACAACAACATCAATCCCATCAAGCAACCTTAGTAGCACAACAATAGGCTCAACAACAAGCCCTAGTGGCACAACAACAACAAGATCAACAAGCAGCCCTTGCGGATCAACAACACCATCAAGTCTTACTAGCTCAATAGTATGCTCAACAACAACAACAACAACAAAGTTCCTATTATAATCCTCAAAAGAACATCATCAATAAAAATGTGTTAGGAACATATACATCAACATCTCAATTACCTTCACAAAATCTCACACCACTATACATCCCATACAACACCTTATCATATCAAAACTCATCCATTATTCCAACATATGTTCCTCCACCAAACCCTCAAGACAATCTAGCATCACAACTTAAGGCGTTGTCACAAGAAATGTGGGACCTTTAGATAAGCAAGATGAAAAATCCCCATACACAGAACCTATGTCCCTATCCATTTGATCGAAATATCGCAATGGTATCGTTCTATCACGACTTTGGAATCCCCAAATTTGATAAATACAAAGGGAGAAGAAGTCCTGTGGACCATGTCAAAGAATTTAACATCATGTGTATGGAGGTTTCTTACAATTATTCTTATTTAATGTGCCTCTTTCCTTGAATTTTAACAAGTCTTGTCATGGATTGGTTTTCTCAACTGCCTCCCATAATCAAAACTTTTCAAGAAATTATTGATAAATTCATAGATCATTTCTCCTTTAATCTTGACATGGACGTAAGCCTAGAAGAATTATATACTCTTAGACAAAAAAAAAAGGAGAATCTTTCACTAATTTCTTACAACGGTGGAGATAAAGAGCTAGTAAGAGAAAATGGCTTCTTCTCGATGAACAACAAGTGGGGATTATCATAGAAAATCTAGATCTGGATCTATCCTTCCACTTGAAAATTAAGTGCATCACATCTCATGACGAGCTTGTCCCTAGAGCCCTTAACATCGAGAGAGCTCTAATCTCACAAGGAAATACTCAAGATTACAAAGACAATCGACCATCAACTAGTTCAAATGACAAGCCTCGTGTCTAGGCTAAGAACAAAAATGTAACAAATTATGGTGTGGTAGATGCTAAGGTGATCCTAAGTGCTCCTAGGATAAACAACAATCAAGTTGCTAACATTCAACCAACTGTGTAGTAAACAACACCCCCTCAGAATAATCAGATCAACAACACTGAAACACAACAAAGGAGAACCCATAGCAAGAGAAACTATCCTAAATTCAAGTACATGTAGTTGTAAGAACCTATCGAGACCATCATGAAGAAACTGGTAGAGTCAAACTTAATAACACTTCCAAACTTTGAAAACTACCAAGAACCACTAGAGAAACCATCCTGGTACAATGAGAATGATTTTTGTGACTTTCACAAAATCAAAGGACACAAAATGATAAACTACATGAGGCTCAAAAATATTATACAAGACCTTATAGAGAATGATACCATATTTTTTGGAGTACCATCCCGTAACTAGGATCTTAATATATATAGAAGAACCCCATGCTACATCATAGTAAAGGGAACAACAATGGAATAGCTAAGGATTACACAAATGTGCAACATACATATTCCAACGTAGTCGCTTCTTGTGATAGCATCATTACCATCATCACCATTAAAGGGCCTAGTACAAAGTGTGGAGTCACCGTCCAAGGAGTCCCATCTCAATCTAGGGCACACCCTACTCTACCAACATCAAATCCCAACAAGTACAATCTCTTAAATCAACTCAAGAAGAGCCCTGCATAGATATCAATCTTGGAACTATTGAGGCTATCACTAGCACATAGGGAAATCTTAGAGGAATCTCTATCTACATCATCCATTCCTGAGGATATAGATACCAAACAATTTCAGGCTATGGTAGTGCATACCACTAATCATCTTCCCACCTTCTCGGAACAACCTGCCGTCGTAGCCATCTCATAACTGCACTGTACACCTTGAGGTCATTATTCTTAAGAATAAGGTTAAAAGAGTCTTATTAGATGTGTTGGATGTTGTGGTTATGTCATTGATATGTGGTTGTCATTGATGTCAACACTATTAGCATTAATGCATTAGAAGTTGTATATGTTGAGGATATTGAGAAAATTGTAATGAAATGAGTTGCAGGTTGTCAATGGTGAAGTGAAGTGAAGTTTGTTGGTGAGTTCAGTACATTGATGATAAGAGGTTGTGGAATAAATAGTTTCTTGTTGAGTATATCTATTTTATCTAGTTTATCCATGTTGAGTTTCAGAGATCCACGTGAAGATTTGATCGAGTTATGAACATTTTTATTCTGACAGTTTTTCTATTACTTCAGTTGGTGTTCCTAAATGAAGATGATGCGATTCCAGTAAGTTCAATTGTTGTGGATGCCTCTTTGGTGATTTGTGATTTTTATGGATGTTTCTAGATCATTCTCAATTTGTGTTGCACATCCGCATTGATCGTTGTGCTCACGATCTGTGATTTTCTCTTGCGTGTTCATGTTTTTCATGTTCATGGCCAAAAGGGTGTGGTAGCGTGTTGTGGATCTTTGAGGAATAATTTTTCAAGGTGGTTCATGTTTTTGGATGTTATTTTGGGTCTTCACTATGTTGTGGCCATCTTTGGTTGATTCACATTAATAATTTTTATTGATTTGGGCTGACAGTTTGTTATCATTTTATTATTTTGTTGAAGCCGACATGGAGATGCAATTTCTTGTTGTGAATATATATAAGTGATTGTTTATTTCATTTGAAGCATGAGGTGTGCAAGTGAGTGTGTGAATAATGTTATAAATCTTTCGAAAGCAAAGTAGAGTGTGAAGAAGAGTAAAGAAGAGTGAAGAAGAGTTCATGCTCTTAACCAAAACTGTAATCAGGTATTAACAAATGCTATTTTGTTAGTTTAAATCCCTACAGATGTAATCCAAATCTTTCTGTAAGATAGTGTGTCTTCCTTTGGGTAGTAAGCCTTGTTGTAATTGAGCAGTGAGCTCTAGGAAATGTGCCTGAATGCATGTGCATTCCTCATTTCATTCTTTATACTTTTAACAGGGTATAATATTGTGGACTGGCCTCCACTGTGGTTTTTCCCCACAGAGTTTCAGCCATAAAAATCTTGTGTTACGTGTGTGGCTTCGAAGCAAGCGACATCTACGTTTAGCAGACCTGAATAAGGTTAATGTTTAATGAAGTTTGAATTTCTCAGGATAACTAATTCATCTCCCTCTCAGCTTGTTCCGCCTTGTGTTGTAACAATTGGTATCAGAAGTTCCTTTGGAAAAAAGTTTAATAGCTTGAGGGTGATCCTACGATAACTTTATATGGGTAGTCTTCGAGATTTGATGGAACAAATTATTCTTTGTGGAAGACTTGAATGGAGTGTCATCTGAGATGCATTGGTGAACCCTATTGGATCATTACAAGTAATAGGTATATTATTCCACTGAATGGTCCTACTAATAATACCCAGATTAGGGATGTTGAGTACAATATCAAGGCTAAGGAGGCATTGTTGAGTGCTTTGACTGATTATGAGATGACAAATGTTATGGATCTAAAGATTGCTTATGAGATTTGGAAAAATTTGGAAACTTTGTATGAAGGTGATGCTAATGTGAAGATTGCTAAGCTACAAAGTCTGAAAGGGAAATATGAAATGTTGAGAATGGGTGATGATGAGAACATTACTACTTTCAAGCAAAGAGTGAATGAACTTGTGTGTGGTATCAGATGTGCTAGTGGACAGTTGGAAGAATCAGAGATTGTTGCTAAAGTGTTTAGATCCTTCCCAGTTGCATACAAAGTCAATGCTACTGCTATTGAAAAGCTCTGGACTGTAACAAATGTTACCAGAGATATGTTGATTGGTAAGCTTACTGCTTTTGAGTTGAGTGAATTTGGTGATGCCCTTCCTAAGGTAGAATCTACATTCAAGGCTATTACTTCCGGAAGAGATAAATAGAGATATGTTGTAGGTGAAAGTTCTTCTGGAAAGGTATTCAAGTATGAGGAGGAAATGAGACAGATTGAAGAAGAAGGAAGAGAACTGGATGAGCTTGAAGCATTGATTGTCAAAAGAGAATCCATAGGACAAGGTAAGTATAAAGGGAAGTTGCCTATTAAATGTTTCTCTTGCAATAAGATAGGTCATTTTGCATCAAGGTGTCTGGAAAGAGTTCCTAAGTCAAGACCTAACAAGCCTAGATTCCAAATAAAGTGTTATTATGCTACCGATGAAGGTGTGACAGATGATGAATTTGATAAAGGAAATGGAAGTGAGGATGAATGGGTATTTATTGCTATCAAGGAAAATGATCCATCCCCTACTAAAACTGTTAGTTGCTCAAATGTGGAGAAATCCCTAGCTGCTTGAGTTGAAGAGAAAGATGAATGGGTGATTGACAGTGGATGCTCTCATCACATGACAGGTGAGAAAAGTAATTTTGTGAGCTTAGAGAAGTATGGTGGTTGTGTTGTGAGATTTGGTGATGAAAAAGCTGCTGTAATCTATGGCAGAGGATGCATTTCTCTTGATGGTAAGTGATGAGCCTAGTTTTTGGTCCAATTTTGGGTAGAATCTATAAATTATTTGTTGGTAGTTGTCATGGAATTTGATGTTAAATGTTGATATTTTCATAATGTTTCCCTCAAACCATAGACATTGGGCTTAATCCTATCTCTGCAAGTTTTAACGACATTGGCATATTATGTGGATTATCTATATTGATTTTGCATGTGGTTAATGAATGTTCCTTAAGGTGGTTATAGATGTGTAGTTATTGTACGTACTAACTGCTACCTAATTTTCACCCTCAGGCCCAATCAAGTAAGGCATCTATGTTGCAGGTGTTCATAAGGGCCAAATGGGATATTTCAGTTGAGGGTTAGTTCATGCATTTGGTAGCATTTCACAGAGAGCTCAGTTGGGAGGCCTGCTTTGTTGGAAACATGCCTCAATTTTCACAAGCTTGAGCTTCCATTAGACCCAAGTCGATATGACATCTTCACTCTCTGGCCAACTTGCAGCTTTGATACCTTCCATTTTGAACAGGTCGCTGTGACCCAGTCTCTGTCTTTTCGAACACGTTCACTATGGAGCCTATCGCTGTGACAAGAGGGGTTCGGTATGACCTCTTATCGCATGGTTTTCTTTGGCCGATAGGCCATTCAATTGTTGTTCACTGAGACTCATGGTGACAAGCACGGGTCTCGGCAAAGGATATTGCCTTCAATAAAGTGTCTTGTCGAGGGATGAAGGTCACACTGACTGGACACTTCGGGGTAGGTGAAGGAGCTCGCTAAGAAGTCTTAGTGAGAATGGAATGTCTTGGCGACAACAAGAAGGGTTCGGTAGGAGTCTTCCCTATAACAGGTGTCTCGCTTAAGGAGGGTTTCCGTCATCGACATAAGATATGCCTTCAGCATATGGTCTCGGCGACAACAAGAGGTCTCGCCGACAATCGTCAGGGTGAAGCAGTGTCGGCAAAGGACGCAAGTATCGGCAGGAGGTCTTGCCGAGTTGGTAATGTCTCCTCGACCAAAAAAAAAAAAGAACTCTCGCCAAAAGTCACCCCGACGGGAAGCAGTTTTCCAAAAGGAAGAAGTCGCTAAGAGTCTCGGCGACTGGCCAGGGCCTCGCCAAGAGTAAGTGATATCGCCCCAATGTTTTGCTGATGACCTGAGGTCTCCCCGATTTGCTCGTAGTCTCGGCCAAAGTTGATGCCTTCGCCGTAATGTCTTGGTGAAGACATTTAGTCTCGCCGAATGAATGGGGGGCCTCGATATGATTGCCTTCGGCGGGAGTCTTGCCGATACCAGGATGGCCTCGCCAAATTTTTTTAAAGCTCGACATAAGGTCCTGCCGAAGCAGTGTAGTTTTGTCGAAGGATGAGAAGAGCTCAAAAAGAATGTGGGAGTTCGGCGTGGGTCTCAGCGAAATAGAAAGAAGCTCGACGAGAGAAAAGTGACCTCGCCAAGATGTTTCACCGACGGGGTGAACTCTTGCAGATGAAAAGGGTCTCGGCCAAGGAAACAGTTTCGCCATGATGTCTTGGCGAAGGCCAGATGTCTCCCCGACCAAAGAGAAAGTGGCTCATCGCCAAGAGATAGGGAGCCCGGCGAGAGGTCTGGTTGATAGGCTAATGTCTTGCCAACGACAGGAAGCCTTGGTATAACATTCTAAGTCAGAGAAAGGTCTCCCCAACTCGGTGTTGTCTGGCCGACAGATGAAGAGGGATCGGGGGATATCGAAAGAACTCGGCGAAGAAAAAGACCTCGGTGTGAGGTCTGGGCGAAGTCAAAATGTCTCGCCAAAAGTATGAAGAGCTCAGGAGTGGAATGCGTTCAGGGTGACATCAATCAACTCCTGCCAAAGATGAAGGTCCTTGGGGTAACGTTTTTCCTTCGATAAAACGTCTCACCGACACACGGATGTCTTGCCGACTGAAAAGGAGCTCGAGCCCGGAGGAGAAGAGTGAGCTCGAGGTGAATGAAATGGGCTCGCCATGAGGTCCTGCCAACTCGGTAATGTCTTGCTGACATGGATGTGCTCGCCGAGGGTGTGGGGGCTCGATAGAAGGTTTCACCGACTAGCAAAAGGTTTCCCCGACCATGAAATGGGCTTGCCGATAGTATATTGCCTGCGGCATGAGCTCTCACCGACTATTCTATGATATGCTGATAGCTGTTGAGACACATAATTGCATCGGTGAGACACTTCCAGTTTCTCACCGAGATGCGATTCTGACTGAAGGAGTTTTTGATCGCTCACAGAATCCACATGGAATACACTCGACCAATCGAGGAGAGCTACGAGTGAATCGTTGGCAGCTTGACCAGTGTCAAGAGAACCAACAGAATGTGAATCAACATGTATCTGTTCTGAGCTCGGGGACATTCAATGAAGCTCTTCGGCAGAGGATTCAAGATGGACACGATGCCAGGAAGTGAATGTGGTAGCTACGAAATATCTAAAGAAGAATTTCTCTAGGGGATGACTCTTCGCCGGCATGGACACGCAGAGTGCAGCATTTAATTAAATCAAAAAGTCTAAAGGCTGATCTTTTTGAGCCCGATATTTTGTAAGCCCAGAGGGGCCGACACATTTTTGTATTTAAGGCATTCTTGCCTTCTTGAAAAGGAGTTCTGGAGTATGCTCTTCTGAAGTCTATGACCCTTTTGCAGTCCTCTCTCAGACTAGCAGGATTCTGTAACTCAATTTGGAACATAATATACAAAATCTACCTTGGTTACTATTGATGGTCTATCATCCTACCTTCTAATTATTGTGAAGTATTGTGCATTCTTTTTTGATTCATTGAGCTACTTAGTGAAATTTTCTCTTTCCTTATAACTTTTGTTTCATGTCGTGCCTTTCTTTGTAGAAGTAGTATCATGTAGGTTTCAAGCTGTGTTTACTTAATCTTGCACATGATTCTAAGTAGGAAAATCTCTTTCCTTCTTAAATAATGTGTGTCAAACCTGTTTGAATGTGTGATCTACGTGGATCTTGTTGTGCGGGGCCTCCTCATGGCTATCACCAGCATTCAAGTGTAGCTCGAAAGGGCCCCATTGTTCCCCGGGCTATTTGCATCACCTTAGGGGTTTATGAAACCCTAGTTTCCTTTGTTTCTCAAATCTGATTGTTTTGTTTGTCTTTTCTGAAGTTTTTAGTTTTTTGTGGTTTTTGAGCATAAATTGTAAAGGTGCGATTTTTGCAAAGAAATGGAAATAAATTCAAATAAAATAAATCCACTCTAATAACGATAGTATTTGATATAAATACGGATGCCAGTCTATTATTTGATCTTCTGTAATGATTACAAAAATGATCCAATTGCATGCAATCAAAGAGACAGTATTTTTATGATGGAAAAACCTGGTAAAAATGCAGCAATCTGTAGGTGAATAAATCTGGTACGGCTGCAAGTAGATGACCTTCTCCTCTTGCCAGATGTATGCAAACTGATCCAGAGATGAAAGCACCTCCTGAGATGAAGATACAAGGCCAATATGGAAGGCGTTTCACATAGAATGATAAACACGCCTTTTTTGATGCTGGTACGGCCTGGTATAGGGTACGGCTGTGTCAGACCAGCAGGTACAAATGTACGGCCTTCTTGAAACTGTGTCCAAACCCTTAAATATGATGCGCCCTTGTTGCTAAAAAATTTCCAGATGAAAACCTATGATGAGACTCTGTAAATAAATATTCTCTGAAGTTCTATGATTTCCTCTGAATGAAGAAACCTCTGTGCTGGCAATAAATCAGGTGATATCTCACACCCTCTGAACTGCTTTCAATGGAGATGGCTCGTTCCCCAATGAATTCGAGACTGAAACCCTAAAGCTTCTTGCTCAGACCAAACTTGATCAATTTTCAATAAGTCAATATGCATAATGGCTCGAATCCCAAGCAAATACCCTTTATTCTTTGAAAAGTGCGATTTCCTTAATAATAGGGAAACATTAAAATATTTCGAACTTTTCATTTTAATCTTTCAATAGTCTCAACCAAATTTTTAATTATAAATTTAATCGTCAAAATGGCCCCTTACTGATGATGGGCGACCCCTTCACTGAAATCACTTAAGTTATAATAAAATATTATAACTTTATATTATAATGCTCCACAATTAATATTTAATTAAATCAATTAAATATTAATATCTCTCTCGATATGTACCACATGTAATAAACCATTCAAGTCGGCGCGAATAATCGGCGGACTCAACGCTTAATAACTATACCGCTAAAATAGTGGGTCCCATCGAAGTGCTGAATACTGCTAAAAATAGCAACCTTCAAGTAGAAGGTCCTAACGTAGTCCCCGAACGAAGCTAACCGGACAAGTAAAATCGACACCGGGTCGAGCCAAGCTCCATCAAGACCCTCTATCCATCCTATCAGCCTACGAGGGTCGCATAATAGGCTAATTCCTACGAACTCAGATGCTCGCAAAAAATGGGGACATTACAGTCCACCCTCCCTGAAATTGCTTGTCCCCAAGCAATCTCCACTGCAAAGAAACTCCAATCCTCGGGAGGCCCCAAAGAAGAATTGTGAAATGCCCACACATCTCTAACTGTCTCCTGTAGCATCAACAAAACTCAACTGCGCAAGCTATCCCTGGATCCCAAACCCAGAGTGAAAGTCTGTCATGTCTGTCATCCTCAGGCTGCCACTGAGCTCTACTGCCTCCAACTTCACCATGCTGAGAATAGTGAAGTAACCCAATGGGACCCATCCAATGCTCGGTGCCAAAACTGTCGACACCGGGATCCCAATACAATCTGAATTCACATCCATCTGTCATGCGGAAATAAGAACTTCTAGAAGCATCTGCTACACCGAATCTCTCCCTGTCCTCTGCTAAAACCTCATGGATGTGATAATTGACCAAGCCATCATGCCTACTAACACCATAGTCGCCTTGTAACCATGTACTCGTATGAAAAATCTGCGACATAGAAGTAGCAAGCCCTGTCGAATACATATCAGCATGATGGATAACTGACTGCTGTCCCTGCAAGTAATTCCCCACAAACAAATGAGTCGAGTACTTACAGCCGCAAATCCCATCTTTTGAAGATGGTAACTCTGCACACAGTAATGAATTACTCCCCTCGACTGCACCAAGAGAATCACCCTGTGCACAAGGATTGTGCATCGAATACGAATCATGTACAGGTGGATCAAAGAAAGAACTGTAAGCACTCCTCACCGTGTACACCCCATTAAACTCCTTTGTGAGTCTTGTTTGGAATCTCGATGCACTGGAACAATCCCAAACACTACGATTATCACCCAACCCAGAACTAGTATCAGGAGTATGATCAGCTTCCAACTCGAAGAGTGGATTATCATAAATCAAACCACCATCAAATTCAAACAATGGATTATTCACAAACTGCACAATCACTCCATGCTGATCTGAATCATCCATCTCTGAATCCCTGGAATAATAAATTGAATTGTACTCCTGACTTGGCTCAACCAGCTGCCGATCATAATCAATTGCATCGGATGAAATGATTGATTTGCTTCCAGGAGAGGGAAACAAATCGACAAAAGAACCAATCTCCCAACTGGATGATACTCTGGATATCTTCTGTGAAGATGGACAAGTGTCGAGAGTTGTCACACAACTCTCTGGTGAATCAACAACCATGTCGCAGGAACTATCAATGATCTGCCTTGCATCACCTATCATGGGACTAATCTCAGGAGAATCTGGTACAACGCGTGGCTCACGGCAACTCTCAGCCAGTGCACTCATCCCATCTGTATCAACTGCACCTGTGACCGTGATGGATGTAACCACATCCTCAACATATCCCTCACTGCTATGAACCATGGGTGTATGCTCCTCACCAACTGCTGCCATGGAAATCTGAACTATATCAAAAGATGGTGAAGACTGTGCTAAACTCAACGCCACGGTAAGCTTCTCAATCTGTAACTGTGACTCTTGAAGGGCCAACTGGGTGCTCTGCAATGAGTCCATAGTCACCTCAAGCTCATGAGTGAGCTCATCGACCTGCTCCTCCTTTCCCTTCAATGTATCATAAAAAATGCAATCCCACTCGAGAAGAAAATCCCTATCCGCAAGTAGTTTTAGGTAGTTTTGTTTCATCATTCCAATTGCTTCTCGAAGTGCATGTATCTCCGCAAGGGAAAAACCACTATCACCATGTTCATCGGTCAAAGGAGTACTCCAACCATAGATAGCCAACATCTGACGAGCAACATCAAAATGCTCAATGGTTGTGGCAATCATATTGTCGTTCACTTTTAGTTGCCCAACCAAATGATGAGGACTCTGTAGCTTATGACCCCCATACAAGTTTTCCGGTTCACAATCTACACTATGATATGAGGTTGTTTCATCATCACTCACTACATGATAAGCAGCATCATGTGTGCTTCCATCCGTGCACACCTCAACATCTAAGGTACTGCTGCTTTGTACCTCAAAGGATGGCTCAACTGATAAGGTAGAAGTTGCTGGTATGACAGTATCTTCACACACTTCCACTATCAAAATAACTGCATGCCCATCCAAAGCACGATCCTGGGATCCCATATCAACATATGAATCTTCTAGCTTGTTTTCAAAGGTTTGATCTGGAAAATCAAACTCACCATGACATAAATCCTCAACACCAAATGCATCACTAGTACCCAACTCTTGAGTCCCTTCATGTGACAACTCAATAGGATTACTTTGCATATGTGAAATCGCTGCTGTCTCATGCTCACGCGAAGTTTCATCATCGCTGTCATAAAAATCAGAAGTAGCCTCCATGGTAGAAACTTCTTGAGTCACCTCTTGCAAGGACGATGTAGGTAAATCATTACCCAAAGTTGTGCTAGTGTTTTCTTGAATCAAATCAGCACGTCTATCAAATTCATCACATAAATTTCTGCATACTTCATAGGAATTTGAAGATACCAAATCATTTTGATGAAGAGTTGTATCATCCTTATGTGTAGATTCTCTATCCTTTTCATGTGTAAACAACTCATGAGCTATAGTGAGATATTTCTTCCTTGCAAACTCTGTCTTATGGCAAAGACTCGGGTGCAAATCCATGTAACTCATGAAAGGAAGTTCCTTCTTAATTTTTTTAGGAAGAGCGCTATACTCCTTAAACATGCTAATCACTTCTTCTTTGTTTTGTGGTGTTCTGTCAACGGTACTCCTTTCTCTGGCCTCAGGTGGTACTAACTCCCACTCGTCGTTTGCTGCCCTAAGTGTACCAGCGAACAAACCCTCATGCTTCTCACTGCAACAGCCTCATCGGGCTCTTGTCTCACAAATGTAGGCCTAGTAGG